>JAAQRG010300323.1:0-15091 GCA_011634625.1 Babylonia areolata
TCACAACCCCTGCCCCCCTAGCTTAGTCATCAGCATCCTCCTTGACAATTTCCTCCATCTGCATTTTCTCCTGTAAAGGAAAAAAAAAAATCATTTTCAAACAGTGTGAAGAGACTGGTGAATTCTCTATTATTTTATACATGAAATATTATTCCTATTTAATCCTTTGGAGAAAAAAAAATTGTGCGTTGATGATTATTTTCTAAAATTCTGGGGTTTTTTTTTAATTTATAGTGAATATAATGAGAACTCCTTATCTTTTGTATGTATTATGGTGTATATTTTCTCCTGTTGAAACTCTTCTTTGAATAAAAACAAACCAAAAAAAAAGTAAATGAGGATTGTTCTATAGTTTATCTTGAGAACGAATGTAATGATTTGTTGGTTGTTTTGTAGGGGAGACAACAACTGAGACATGCAGTGTAGACATTACCATTTATTCTTTCAAATGTGTGGTGATTAGTATTATTGTTTTGTTATTATCATTATTATTATTATTATAAAAAATTTTTTTTTAAATTTTAAAGTACGAGAAAATGTGCATAATGACTGTTCCATTCTGTGGGGTTGTTTTTTGTTTTTTGTTTTTTTTTGTCTGTCACTGGGATGCAGCTCTCGCGTCCATTCACTCCTATCAACGGGTGTTACAGATAAATCAGTTCTCAGTACTGTGTTTTCCAACCAAAAACGAGACACAAGATATAGGAATACTTTGTTATCTCTAGAAGAGAAATTGTTGACGCATCTGCCAATTAAAAAAAACCAAGAGAGGCAAGGCCTTCAAGACTCACTTGTGATACACTTAAAAAAAAAAAAAAAAATAAAAAATCCAAGCTTTTTACATATTGAGTATAATTTCAAAATGTAATGTTTAAGATGAGAAAGATCAGTTTAAAGCAAATTAACTCCCCTAGCATTAATTATAGAGTAATTTCCCTTTTTTACTATCTACACCAAAACGTTTGCAAAATAAATAAATCTTTCATGCTTAGCAAAAGAAGTTCCTGTTTGAACAAAAAATGATAATAATGACTGCTCTTGTTGGGTCAGAATATCAGATCAAAGTGCCAAGTTTAGAGAATACAAAAAATATAAATATAACAGTAAACGCAGTTTGCATATAATTAGGCTTTTTTTTTTGCTTTTTTTTTGCTTTTTTTTTTTGTGCCCATCCCAAAGGTGCAATATTGTTTTAAACAAGATGACTGGAAAGAACTGAATTTTTCCTATTTTTATGCCTAATTTGGTGTCAACGGACAAAGTATTTGCAGAGAAAATGTCAATATTAAAGTTTACCACGGACACACAGACACAACACAAACAGACAACCGGACACCGGGTTAAAACATACTCACTTTGTTTACACAAGTGAGTCAAAAAGGCATTTCATCCACAGTACAACACAATGTTTCATCATCCAGTTAGCAAATACACAGCCAGGGTTTTGAACACAGGACCCATGGCTTGGATGTCTCCTCCTATGGATGGTACTTATTTACTGCCCTTTATGCACTCTTCCATGTAAAAAAAACAAAAACAAAACAAAACAACACTGATGGTACTTGCTTACTGCCCTCTGTGCACTGTTCCATGTAAAACAACTAACATTGATGGTACTTACTTACTGCCCTTTATGCACAGTTCCATGTAAAACAACACTGATGGTACTTACTTACTGTCCTTTATGCACTGTTCCATGTAAAACAACAACACTGATGGTACTTGCTTACTGCCCTCTGTGCACTGTTCCATGTAAAACAACAACACTGATGGTACTTACTGCCCTCTGTGCACTGTTCCATGTAAAACAACTAACATTGATGGTACTTACTTACTGTCCTTTATGCACTGTTCCATGAAAAACAACAACATTGATGGTACCTACTTACTGCCCTTTATGCACTGTTCCATGTAAAACAGACATTGATGGTACTTACTTACCGCCCTTTATGCACTGTTCCATGTAAAACAACAACATTGATGGTACTTACTGCCCTTTATGCACTGTTCTATATAAAACAACAACACTGATGGTACTTACTTACTGCCCTTTATGCACTGTTCCATGTAAAACAATAACATTGATGGTACTTACTGCCCTTTATGCACTGTTCCATGTAAAACAACAACATTGATGGTACTTACTTACTGCCCTTTATGCACTGTTCCTTGTAAAACAACAACATTGATGGTACTTACTTACTGCCCTTTATGCACTGTTCCATGTAAAACAATAACATTGATGGTACTTACTAACTGTCCTTTATGCACTGTTCCATGTAAAACAACTAACATTGATGGTACTTACTTTACTGCCCTTTATGCACTGTTCCATGTAAAACAACATTGATGGTACTTACTGCCCTTTATTATTGCCCTTTATTATGCCCTCTTCCGTTTAGGGCAGCAACGAAAGAACTGCTTGCTGAAAACGGGGGGGTGTTTTCCTGTGCCTGTTTCAGGGGAGACCACGACGGAGATCCGCTATGTGCACATCCTGAACAAGGTGCTGCCCCCAGAGATTCGCGTCCTGGCCTGGGCCCCTGTGGAGGAGTCCTTCAGTGCCAGGTGAGTCCGAGGGGTGTGCAGGGTTCCTAGTGCTCAGCCTTGTGGAAGTCCGGAGTGCTGGCCTAGTTATAATAATAATGATAATGGTACTTGTATAGCGCTGAATCTTGTGCATAGACAAATCTAAGCGCTTTCGCACCAGTCATTCTCACGCACGCATAACTCTAAAACTGGAGAAACTAAAGACAAGGAAGAGGCAGGGAAGGGAGACTATTTTGGGAAGAGGTGGGTTTTAAGGCCAGACTTGAAAGAGCTGAGTGTGGAGACTTCACGAAGCGAAAGAGGAAGTTCATTCCAATTGCAAGGTCCAGAGACAGAGAAAGAACGGCGGCCAAAAGTCGAGAGTTTGAATCTGGGTATGCGTAAGTGGAGTGGATCCGAAGCTGATTGTAGTGAGCGAGATGGAGTGTAGAGGTGAAGGCAGCCACAGAGATAGGAAGGGGCTGATTTGTGAATACATTTGTAGCATAGAGTGCTGATCTTGTACTTGATTCGGTGTGAGACAGGGAGCCAGTGGAGATGTTGCAAAAGAGGAGTGATGTGCTCAGATCTTTCCATTCTGAGGAACTTACCGTCCTTTATTTAGTTGATAAGGCATCCTCCGCCTGGGATGCAAGAAAATCATAAGGGCAAAGTCTGTAAATGGATTTGACTGAAGGCAATGACGCCTCCTTGAGAAACTGAAACTGACAGTGTTGGTTGTGTGTGTCTACAGGTTCAGCTGCAAGAAGCGGACGTACAAGTACTACTTTCCGCGAGGAAACCTGGACCTGCAGGTAGGGAGATGATATAAAAGATCTGTTTATAACAGTTTTTTTCTTTATGGTGTGCATATGTGCATGTGTGTGTGTGTGTGGTTTTTCCAGCTTTGGGACAGTTTCTTGTGTACATGTGTTGGGAGATGTTCTCTACACCAGAGATAATCAGACGTTGGAGAAGACCAGAGTTTGAGTTTTGAGTCACTCGGCAGAAGGATGAAAAAGCTGTCACTAGCTCTGTAGGTTGAGTGTAAGAACTGTTGGTGTGTGCAGAAGGAGCAAATGAAGACATGGTGTGTAGAGTGAGTTAGCTGGTCTGTTGTGCATGTGTGAATTCATTATAAACGTGGCAGAGTGCAGTTTGAGCGAATGAACATTGTCAGTTCTGCAGTTCCTTACAGCAGCAGAGGGTGTAGAGGAATGAAGCAAAAAACAAAATGTTTTATTCAAAACGAATATAAAGAGAAGGAAAAGAGCAATCCGGAAGGAAGCTGTCCGACCAAAATTGCCGTTGAGATCTTCATAGCAGATAAGAATTCATTCAAGAGGCAATACTGAATGAACATGCCTTTTATCTGCGAACTTGAAACAATTGTTTTTGTTTCTTTTTTTACCCTGTGGGTTTGTTGGGTTTTTTTGTTTGTTGGTTTTTTGGGTTTTTTTAATAAGTTTTTGTTGTTGTTTTTTAAAAGATTTTTTATTCCATTTTGGTAGGTCGACATTTGACAAATTAAAGGACATTTAGAAAGGAAGAAAGAAAGAGAAAAAAAAGATAAAATAGACAGGGATAAACAAACTGTCAGACAGACGGACAAGCAGCTGGACTATACATAAGTTGGTTATGATTATAGAGTGTTGTCATTTATTTTATTAGGTCTTATGCAATCTGTTCAGAAATAAAAACTGTCAAGGACCTTGAAGTATGTTCACAGAAAGTGAACATCACACTCATTTCTTACAAATATCTAAGGAAAATATAAATATGGGTAGTTAATTTTCATTGATCATGAACAGGTGACTAATCATTTGTGATCAATAATTTTGTAAGGCAGCCATCTGGCAGAGAATGTGGCATGGTTAAAGTTGATATATGCATTATATTCTTCAAATCTGTATCAAATTTTTAATTTTTGTTTAAAAAAAACAACTGATATTGTGGACAGTTGTCTTCCATTTTTTTTAATATTACAAATATAAGTAATGTTTTGCAAACAGTATTATAAAACAAAACATCATCAGTTGTTGAAAACAAGAATCTTTTCAACTTTTTTTTTGTTTTTCCTTTTTGTTAAAAGTTTTGTGATGAACTAGCTGTATGAACCTTGCCATTGTGACTGTTTTGTCACGCAACAGTTGATGAAGCAGGCAGCGGGAAAGCTGGTGGGGGAGCATGATTTCCGTAACCTGTGCAAGATGGACGTGGGCAACGGCGTGGTCAACTTCAAGCGGCGCATTCTGCACACTGAGGTGGCCGAGCTGGAAGAGAGGTAAAAGTGCAGTTTTTTTTTTGTTTGTTTTTTTTGTGTTTTTTTTCCCCTCTCTCTCTCCCTCTCACTCTCTTTTTATGAGCACAATAGCCGAGTGGTCAAAACGTTGGACTTTCAATCTGAGGGTCCCGGGTTCGAATCTCGGTAACGGCGCCTGGTTGGGGGTAAAGGGTGGAGATTTTTCCAATCTCCCAGGTCAACAGATGTGCAGACCTGCTTGTGCCTAAACCCCTTTCATGTGTATACGCAAGCAGAGGATCAAGTACGCACGTTAAAGAGCCTGTAATCCATGTCAGCGTTTGGTGGGTTATGGAAACAAGAACATGCCCAGCATGCACACCTCAGAAAATGGAGTATGGTTGCCTACATGGCAGGGTAAAAACGTTCATACACGTAAAAGCCCACTCGTGTACATATGAGTGAACGTGGGAGTTGCAGCCCAAGAACAAAGATGGATGGGGTTTTTTTTTGTTTTGTTTTTTTAGGGGGGGGGGGGGGTTCTCTAGTCTTCAGTTCTTCTTGAGTATGGCTGTCTACATGGCAGGGTAAATAAACAAAGCGGTCAAACACGTAAAATGTTACACATCTGTCTGAGTGTGTATGTGTGTGTGCTTGAAATCTGATTCGATTGAATGACACAGGAAACGAATGATGAGCGCCCAATGGCAGCCGTTGCTTGTGAAGCGCTTTGAGCTTGGTATCCGACCGAGGATAGGCACTATGTAAGTGTCCCATATATAAATATATATATATATATATATATAAACAACAAAAAAACCAAAATTATTTTCAGAAAGGCTTCTTGCTGCAGCTACTTGATTTCTCCACAGGGAGGTGGGTGGGTTGTAGTATTTTGCACAGGAATAGGACCCTTGTCAGAGTGTGCGCCAGTGGGTCATGGTTAAGTATGTTAACTTGAACATGATTTTAGGACGGCCCGGGGGGGGGGGCGGGGGGGGGGGGAGTTTCCTTACAGCAAGAGGGGGAGGGTGGCAGAGCTGAGAAAGGGGTGGCGTGAAGGGGTCAAAGTGTCTGCTGATCGTCAGGGATCTGGGCTTGATTCTAGAATGATCACCCAAACCAGCGAGATACTCTTGCGTCCTGTTTGAAGACATGAGCACCTGCAACAATAACGATTCGATCAGTCAGAAGAACCTTAGGAAATATGGAGGGTGCGGAGAGAAAAATAAAGGAGATACAATGTGGCGTGTTCTTTACAATATTTGTTTATGAATTGTAAGTTGGGGGTTGTATTGGGTAGTATTTACTCATAGGACTCAGTGTACAAGTATCAGTATTATGTGTTCATGTGTGTGTGTGTGTGTAGTCATATTTTGGTGTGTGTATGTAACATAGATGTAATGTTTTATGTTAACAAAGCGTTTTTGTAAAGCACCTAGAGCAGATTTCTGGATAGTGTGCTATATAAGTATCCATTATTATTATTAGTATTATTCATTCTAGAAATCTGTACAAGTCCCAGGTACCCTGAATATGCAGTACATTCAATCCGTTTTTAAAGCGTCGGTATTGTGCGTAATTATTTTATAGTTACATAGTGACTATCTTCGATCAGAGACCAAAGTCTGAGCGCTTTACAAATTCATTGATTAGCCTACCTGGGCAGAGCTGACTGACAGTTGCCTGAAGGCGCTCATCATTTGTTTCCTGTCTCATTCAGTCAGGGAGAAGAGATAACGTGATGTGTTACCTGTGTTTTGTTGTTCAGGGAAACGGGTACATGATGTGTTACCTGTGTGTTGTTTTTCAGGGAGAACGGGTACATGATGTGTTAGCTTTGTGTTGTTCAGGGAGAATGGGTACATAATGTGTTACTTGTGTGTTGTTCAGGGAGAACAGGTACATGATGTGTTACCTGTGTGTTGTTCAGGGAGAACGGGTACCTGATGTGTTACCTGTGTGTTGTTCAGGGAGAACGGGTATGTGATGTGTTACCTGTGTGTTGTTCAGAGAGAACGGGTACATGATGTGTTACCTTTGTGTTGTTCAGAGAGAACGGGTACATGATGTGTTACCTTTGTGTTGTTCAGAGAGAACGGGTACATGATGTGTTACCTGTGTGTTCAGGGAGAACGGGTACCTGATGTGTTACCTTTGTGTTGTTCAGAGAGAACGGGTACCTGATGTGTTACCTGTGTGTTGTTCAGGGAGAACGGGTACCTGATGTGTTACCTGTGTGTTGTTCAGGGAGAACGGGTACCTGATGTGTTACCTTTGTGTTGTTCAGGGAGAACGGGTATGTGATGTGTTACCTGTGTGTTGTTCAGAGAGAACAGGTACATGATGTGTTACCTTTGTGTTGTTCAGAGAGAACGGGTACATGATGTGTTACCTTTGTGTTGTTCAGAGAGAACGGGTACATGATGTGTTACCTGTGTGTTCAGGGAGAACGGGTACCTGATGTGTTACCTTTGTGTTGTTCAGAGAGAACGGGTACCTGATGTGTTACCTGTGTGTTGTTCAGGGAGAACGGGTACCTGATGTGTTACCTGTGTGTTGTTCAGGGAGAACGGGTACCTGATGTGTTACCTTTGTGTTGTTCAGGGAGAACGGGTATGTGATGTGTTACCTGTGTGTTGTTCAGAGAGAACAGGTACATGATGTGTTACCTTTGTGTTGTTCAGAGAGAACGGGTACATGATGTGTTACCTTTGTGTTGTTCAGAGAGAACGGGTACATGATGTGTTACCTGTGTGTTCAGGGAGAACGGGTACCTGATGTGTTACCTTTGTGTTGTTCAGAGAGAACGGGTACCTGATGTGTTACCTGTGTGTTGTTCAGGGAGAACGGGTACCTGATGTGTTACCTGTGTGTTGTTCAGGGAGAACGGGTACCTGATGTGTTACCTTTGTGTTGTTCAGGGAGAACGGGTATGTGATGTGTTACCTGTGTGTTGTTCAGAGAGAACAGGTACATGATGTGTTACCTTTGTGTTGTTCAGAGAGAACGGGTACATGATGTGTTACCTTTGTGTTGTTCAGAGAGAACGGGTACATGATGTGTTACCTGTGTGTTCAGGGAGAACGGGTACGTGAAGTGTTACCTGTGTGTTGTTCAGGGAGAACGGGTACGTGATGTGTTACCTGTGTGTTGTTCAGGGAGAACGGGTACGTGATGTGTTACCTTTGTGTGGTTCAGGGAAAACGGGTACGTGATGTGTTACCTGTGTGTTGTTCAGGGAGAACGGGTACGTGATGTGTGAACTGACGGTGGTGGGCCAGGCCTTCCTGTGGCACCAGATCCGCTGCATTGTGGCTGTGCTGTTCCTCATCGCGCAGGGCAAGGAGGAGCCAGAGGTGATGATGATGATGATGAGTGAATGACAGTCATGGATGATAATGATGATGATTGTATGACATGTCAGTCATGGATGATAATGATGATGATTGTATGACATGTCAGTCATGGATGATAATGATGATGATTGAATGACATGTCAGTCATGGATGATAATGATGATGATTGTATGACATGTCAGTCATGGATGATAATGATGAGTGAATGACAGTCATGGATGATAATGATGATGATTGTATGGCAAGTCAGTCAATGATAATGATGATGATTGTATGACAAGTCAGTCATGGATGATAATAAGTGAATCACAGTCAGTGATGAATGATAATGATGATAAGAATTATGTGATAAGTCAGTCGTGGATGATAATAATAATGATAATGATTATAATTATGTGATAGCTAGTCATGGTTATGGATAGTTATTAAAATTGTGTGACAGTCAGTAATGGATAATAATGATGATAATGATATTTATATGATAGTCAGTCGTGTCCGACTATGACCATCAAAAAAGAAGAGGAGGCAACTGCTGTCCTGACTATGTGGGCTAGAATTTGCAAATGATGGAGTGTGTCTCACCCAAGTTTATCCCCCCCTGTTTTGCATAGTCAGTCATCACGTCCAACTCTGACCATCAGAACAGCAGAGGAGGCAACTGCTGTCCCAACTGTCTGGACTAGAATTTGATGATAATGGAGTGTGTCTTGCCCAAGTCACGTCCCCGCCGTTTTTGGCCAAGAGTTGTTTTAGGACAGTCGGTGTTTGGATGGTCCCCAAAGGCCAACTATTGTAATCTTGCCTCCCAAGCTTGAGAGCCATAAGTCCTTCACAAAAGACTAAGGTAAATGAATTTCCATGGCAGTGGAGAAACCATTGTACATACAGTCCTGACTGTTCTTTTGGCCAGACTGTAAGGTTATGTCAGTCTGTGATAGAAGCTGAGCGTTAAGCTGAAGTAATGATAATAATGTCTAGAAAAGAGATCCAGTTGCTTTTACATAACACATCAGTGTTTCTTGTACACACAAAAATGTACCCCTCGGTCTACACACACACACACATGAACTCAGTGCATACATACACACACATACAAGCATACATTCATGCATAGATAGTATTTTTAGTGAGTTTGTATCTAATCAGTTTTAAGATTACATTCCTGTGTCTTGTGTATTGTTAAATGCCCCTTGAGCCACAAGGTAAGCGGTGTATAAATGCTTATTATTATTATTATTATTAACGTGGATGGTTGTGTGTGTGTGTATTGTTGCAGATCCTGGAAGACTTGCTGAATGTGGACAAGTGCCCACGCAAACCTCAGTACAGCATGGCCTCAGGTATAGTGTGCCCCCAGTGACAGTGGTTGATGGTGCCTGGTTACACACACAGAGACACACATGCACACACACACACGCCCACACGCACGTACACGTGCACTATGGTTATGGGGGATGATTGTTGGTGTGTTTTCAGAACTGCCACTGGTGTTGTTTAACTGATTACGGGGGGGGGGGGGAGGTGATTGTTGGTGTTTTCAGAACTGCCGCTGGTGGTTTCTTGACTGTGATTACGGGGGGGTTATTGTTGGTGTGTTTTCAGAACTGCCACTGTTGTTGTTTGACTGATTACAGGGGATGATTGTTGGTGTTTTCAGAACTGCCGCTGGTGTTTTTTGACTGTGATTACGGGGGAGGTGGGGGGGGGGGGGGTTATTGTTGGTGTGTTTTCAGAACTGTCGCTGGTGTTGTTTGACTGTGATTATGGGGGATGATTGTTGGTGTGTTTTGAGAACTGCCGCTGGTGTTGTTTGACTGTGATTATGGGGGATGATTGTTGGTGTGTTTTGAGAACTGCCGCTGGTGTTTTTTGACTGTGATTAAGGGGGATGATTGTTGGTGTGTTTTCAGAACTGCTGCTGGTGTTGTTTGACTGATTACAGGGAATGATTGTTGGTGTTTTTTCAGAACTGTCACTGGTGTTTGACTGATTATGGGGGATGATTGTTGGTATGTTTTCAGAACTACCACTGGTGTTTGACTGATTACGGGGTTGATTGTAGGTGTGTTTTCAGAACTGCCACTGGTGTTGTTTGACTGATTACGGGGGGGGTGATTGTTGGTGTGTTTTCAGAACTGTCACTGGTGTTTGACTGATTATGGGGGATGATTGTTGGTGTGTTTTCAGAACTGCCACTGGTGTTGTGTGACGGATTACAGGGTTGATTGTAGGTGTGTTTTCAGAACTGCCGCTGGTGTTGTTTGACTGATTACAGGGGGGTGATTGTTGGTGTGTTTTCAGAACTGCCACTGGTGTTGTTTGACTGATTACAGGGGGGTGATTGTTGGTGTGTTTTCAGAACTGCCGCTGATGTTGTTTGACTGATTACAGGGGATGATTGTTGGTGTGTTTTCAGAACTGCCGCTGGTGTTGTTTGACTGATTACAGGGGGGTGATTGTTGGTGCGTTTTCAGAACTGCCGCTGGTGGTGTTTGACTGATTACAGGGGGGTGATTGTTGGTGTGTTTTCAGAACTGCCGCTGGTGTTGTTTGACTGATTACAGGGGGGTGATTGTTGGTGTGTTTTCAGAACTGCCGCTGGTGTTTGACTGATCACAGGGGATGATTGTTGGTGTGTTTTCAGAACTGCCGCTGGTGTTGTTTGACTGATTACGGGGTTGATTGTTGGTGTGTTTTCAGAACTGCCGCTGGTGTTGTTTGACTGTGATTACGGGGATGACCTGGAGTGGGTGTACGAAGCGGACTGGCATGAAGATAACATCCGCCATCTGCAGCAGATGTGGGCCCAGCACGCCATACGGTCAGTTTTTAACTCTCGCCACCAAGTTTCTGTATGGAAAACACTCCTCGGCGCCAAATGATTTCGAAACGTTACTCTCAGTTACAGCCTTTGGTTCATGTCAAAGCAACACAGTGGACTTGGTCACTTCAAACTGGGTCAGGGGACAAAGGTTAGTCATTATTCTACTGGCAGGGAAAACTGGCTGCAGCTGTGAAGCTTTGTAACAGTGTGTAAAATTCAGTGATGAGCTATTTCGTGCTGACAATGTTTCTACCGTACTGTCTGCAGAGCCAACATGCTGAAGAGGATGCTGGAAGAACTGGACCAAGCCAAGGTGGAAACTGGTAAGCAGAGTGGGGGTGAGGTGATTGGATAAATAAGGGAGAAGTGTGGAGTAGTCAGGGAGTAGAGCTGCTAAGGTTTTTGACTCACTTGTGTAAACAAAGTGAGTCTATGTTTTAACCCGGTGTTCGCTTGTCTGTGTGTGTGTGTCCATGGTAAACTTTAACATTGACATTTTCTCTGCAAATACTTTGTCAGTTGACACCAAATTTGGCATAAA
Organism: Babylonia areolata; assembly: GCA_011634625.1. Classification (NCBI taxonomy): domain Eukaryota; kingdom Metazoa; phylum Mollusca; class Gastropoda; order Neogastropoda; family Buccinidae; genus Babylonia; species Babylonia areolata. The sequence continues at coordinate 11,496 of JAAQRG010300323.1, forward strand.
AATAGGAAAAATTCAGTTCTTTCCAGTCATCTTGTTTAAAACAATATTGCACCTCAGGGATGGGCACAAAAAAAATTAAAAAATGAAGCCTAAATATATGCAAACTGCATTTACTGTTATATTTATATTTTTTGTATTCTCTAAACTTCACACTCTGACCTCATATTCTGACACAACAACAAGAGGAGTCATTATTATCATTTTTTGTTCAAACAGGAACTTCTTTAGCTAAGCATGGAATTTTTATTTATTTTGCAAACGTTTTGGTGCAGATAGTAAAAAAGGGAAATTACTCTGTAATTAATGCTAGGGGACTTAATTTATCACAAGTGAGTCCTGAAGGCCTTGCCTCTCTTGTTTTGTTTGGTGGGGACGTTCATAGGCATTCACTTAACATCTGTGTTGGTGGCTGTCTTCACTTATGTCATTTGCTTAAATGAGTGGGCTTTGATGCGAACAGCTTTCCACCTTTTTTGTTTCTTTCTTTAAAAATTAAAAAATAAAAAATTTTCTATTTTGGTTTTCAACTTGTAGCCGCACATAGTTTTCAGGGGCTGTACTGCAGGATGCTTGATTATTTTTTTGTTTTTTTCAGAATCCAACAAATGATTGACATCAGTTGTATGGTCATTAACCCTTTCACTGGCAAGCTCCCATTTATGCAGCAGCTAGGTAGAGGACCCATGTCACGGAAGGGTGACCAGATCATGGGACTGTTATCCATTAATCTACTACTCTTTATGTTCGGTGGTAGGATAGGCCATATTTTCTACACATCGCGGGGGGAATTCCCAGCTATTCTTAAACACAATGACCCACTAGTGCAGACTCGGGCAGGGGTCTGACATTCCTGTCCTGTGCAAACTACTATCCGCCTATGCGGAGAAAACGAATGTAGCTATAGCCGATAACCTCCTACTTTTCATATTTTCTGTGTTTATAGCACAAGGGAATTTTGCACTCTAAATTGTCTGGCAGTTAACATACACGTTAAGATCAGTTGCAACGGATTGTCAAGTGGTAGAAAACAAGAGGGGAGATACAGTTCTCTAGTCTGTATTCTGGTCTGTCATTGGGCCTGTGTGGATAGATTTTTGACACTGTTGTACTGCATGGTTGACGAGAATGTTGAAGAAATGCTTTTGGAGGAGAATGGTATCTTAGGAGAAAGTGAATGCTGATTTCACATGATGTGCAGTGAGTGGGGAATAGTGCGCTGACACTTTAACTGGAGATCTTGATGTGATGTGTGTGTGTGAGTAGTTGGTAACACTGACGCCTGAATTGAGGAGCCTGTGTGTAAGAGTTGATAATAGTGATACATGAGTTGGGGACCTGGGACCTTGGGTGTGTGTAAGTGTGAGCAGTAGATAATTAACGCATGATTTAGGCACTTAGTCACATCCATCAAATCTTGTGAACAAGGAAAAAAATGTAGTGTGACATTACAGGCAGTATTCTTTCCATCAGCATAGAATGAATGAAACAGTGCTAAGTATCTCCGTGTTTGACCCAAAAAAAACAACAAAAAACCCCTAAAAATCATGAAAAAGCCAAACGGTGTAATTACCTCCAAAACCTTATGAATCAAATACGATATCTGTGATGTCCGTGAGCAGTTGATAACATCAAGGGCCCTTGCATGCATAATAGAAGGATTTTGATGAAAGGCAAATGCATCAACCATTTACACATGTGAGCAGTGGTTGCCTAGTTGTAATGTGTCTGTCTTCCTTGGAAGGGAGAGAATCTGAGCATGCAGGATCGTTTACTACACTTGCCAGAATTTTGTCCCCCTCCTGATCAGTGGTTTTGACGCCATTCATTTGGACGAGGTGATAAACCGAGGTGCCATGTGTAGCATGTGCTCAACACACATAGAAGAACCTACCGCAACCAGAGAGTTTTCCTTGGCAAAATTTCGTATTGAAATCTGCTCTGATATATCGGTATGTGTGTGTGTGTGAGACTTAAGCCTTACTGAATGACACCGGAAAAGAATGGATTAGCATCTTAAGGCAGCTCTAGGTCAGCTGTACCCAGGTAGGTAGCCTGTTGTGCAAATGACTCTGTATGATAGTGGTGTCCAACTATGACCATCAGGACAGCAGAGGAGGCAACGGCTGTCCCAACTATCTGGGTTAGGATTTGATTATAGTGGAGAGTGTCTTGCCCAGGCGACATCCCCACTCTATCGGCCAGTAGGGTTTTAGGACAGTCGGCATTGGGGATGGTTCCCAACGGCCAACTAGCCCCCAGGGCTGCAGCGCTAAGAGCCAGTACAGTCTTGCCTCCTAGTTTGAGGGTCATAATTCTTCACTAAAGACTAAACTGTAAATGACTTCCCATTGCAATGGAGACACCATGGATCGAACAGCTCTCAACTTTGCTGTTGGCCCCAAATGTGAGATGATGTCAATCTGTAAAGTGCTTACAACTTGTCTGACTGAGGAGGAGAGGGGCTTTTTGAGTGTCCGTATCGACCCAATCAACACGTCCTAACAAACATTCCTTTCCCCTGGGGACAGAGTCGGACATTGCCCCCTGGAACGAGCTGAGCGCCCCTGTGCTGCAGCAGTGCGAGTGGATGTTGCCGGGCAACAAGCCCCGGGTCTACACCCCTCTGCTTCAGCGCCAGACCTGTGGTCAGTGGATCGTCTGGGGTTTTTTGTTTGTTTGTTTGCTTGGTGGTGTTTTTTGTTGTTGTCGTTGTTGTTGTTGTTGTTGTTCTCCTCTTGTCTGTCCTGCAGTCTGCGGGGTCAGTTGTTTTCCAGGGTTCATTTTCGTTTTAGATTTTATAAGAAGTATTAATTTAAGAAATAACGTTTTTAAGAAAGAGAGAGATGCCTTTTTTTTATATTTAAAAAAAAATGTTTTAGTCTTAATTTGTTAAGAAATTGAATTAAAACATAAAAGAGAGAGATGCCTAGTTTTGTTTTAGTCTTTAATAGATGACACAAGTAAGTGGTGGTTGTTTTTGGGGGGGGATGTGTTTTGGTTCTTCAGTATTATTGGAACAACAACAACAAAAAATGTATCGTTTCTGTCATTGCTGCATGTATTGCTGTGGGGAGAGTCATAAGGACTTCGATGGGGGTGGGGGGGGGTGGGTGGGTCATAAGGACTTCGATGGGGGGTGGGGAGGGGGTGGGTGGGTCATAAGGACTTCGATGGGGGCACAAGCGACGGAAAGGAGGACAATCAATATTTTTTAATGCGAAAATTTCTCCTACACATACACATCACCACTTCACGCTTTAAAAAGAAAAAAAATCTTTTTGAAATTTTTGATTTGGCAAGTAATGTTCAATGTTGGATCTCTCTTCAGAACTTAACAAGTTTTCCATTTCATTTTTTCATCTACGGTCGTAGGTTTTTAGTGGCTTGCTGTCTAAGTTTATGAAGCACGATTTTGTCATCTTAATTTCCAAAAGTATAATCTCATTCAAAATAAATGATAATCATTTATCGCTCTAGATATTAAAGGGACTAGCACGATGGTTTCAGTTTCAGTTGCTCAAGGAGGCGTCACTGCGTTCGGACAAATCCATATACGCTACACTACATCTGCCAAGCAGATGCCTGCCCAGCAGCGT
>JAAQRG010300331.1:0-5000 GCA_011634625.1 Babylonia areolata
AACAACACTGTCAGTCCCGTTTGGTATCGGGTCAAGCTATTCCTGGCAGACTAGCTCTCTCGCCCACTGGCTGAAAATAGAATGCAGGTCAGCTTAAAACCGATTCTGGAAATAAAACACCGTGCGTGTCACTGGGGAGACAGACAGAGAGAGAGAGAGTCAGGGATTGAACAGAGAGAGAGAGAGAGAGAGAGAGACAGGGATTGAACAGAGAGAGAGAGAGAGAGAGAGAGAGAGAGAGAGAGAGGCATAGAACAGACAGAGAGAGAGAACTGCTGAAAGGATGGGGGTGCTGACTATTTTGAGGCATCGAATTGACGTCATCGGCAGGTTTCTCTGGAGACGGGACGGGAGGATGGGGGAGTAATGTTCTCCGGCGCTGGATTTGCGTCATCAGCGTTCAGCGCATAAACAATAACAATGGCTGCTCTCTTCTTTTTTTTTTCTTTTTTTTTTTTTCATTGATCGTTATCTATGAACCACACAGACAACAACAACCAACAAAATGAGGTGTGTGTGTGGGGGTAGAGGGGTGGGGGGTGGGGGGTGGGGGGGGGGGCTGGGGGGGAGCATAATCATAGATTATAAAATGTTGAAAACACTGAAAACAATAGACAATGTTTTAATGCGTGGGATGGTCTTCGATGCACAAATCAGAATAAGATGGGGTGTGGAAGGAATATGATAAGGGTTGGTGATTTGGTAATTGTGGCATACTGAAGGGCTGGTAGTTATCATGTGAAGATTAGGGCCTTTTATTAATTGTGGGAGCGATTTTTTTTTTTTTTGGGGGGGGGGGGAGGCGCGGGGGAAAGGGGGGGGTGCTGGGGGTTGTTTTTAGGTCATTTAATTGTGGGAGCGATTTTTGTTGTTGTTGTCTTTTGTTTTTTTAGGTCAGTTTATTGCCACATCCATTATGAGAGGACTCAACACCACAGACATATCAACACAACAAGTGACAATTCCCTCAGCAAGCATTTCACTTCCGTCATTCATTACTGAATTCACTGGAAAACATCGCAACTCCGTCATGATGCGGACACATACCGTACCTCGTTTTCCAACACACACACACACACACACACACACTGGAGTGCGCATCTCGACTGAATTGATGGATGTTCTGTTGGAGAGCATGACTATCCACTTCAGCTGTTGATAAGTGCGGCTAAAGAAGCAACTGAAGCATATTCTAAATATATTTCTGTTTAATAATTACGATGTGATAATTAATTGCAATGTTTTTAAAAGCGAATATGTGAAATGCTTTTATTTGAGAACATATGTTTATTACTCTTGTTTGATCAAGTTATCTGCGTGTGTGGGGTGGGGTGGGGGTGGGGGGTGGGGGTGCGGTGCGGGTGTGTGCTGATTATCTGGTTGTGGTTTTCCGCAATTCATCTTTATTCTTATCTTATCTGTCTATTATAATCACTGTGCAGTATAGTAGGCTATGTTTATAATTATATTCAAATAATGTTTCTTAATTCTTTCTGTTTTTACATTAAGAATACTAGTTATTACCTGCAGTGTGTGGATGTATGTATGAAACGATGTATGTGATATTTTTTACATTTGTATCTTCGTAATATTTGTTGGGGCTGTTGTTGGCTTTTACAGTTATGGTCCCCATGTTGTTTACTTGTCTATGTTGTGATAATGCACCTGACCAAATTTCTCCAGTTGGAGATAATAAAGTTATTCTTATCTTATCTTATCTTATCTTATCTTTTGAGCGACGCGTTTAGTTTCACACGGTATTTTTTCCAGGCCAGACGGAGTCATGTCTAAACCAAATGCTGTGGTTATAGTTGTTACAGTGATCAATAGACCGCGGGACAGTTTCGTGCTTTAATGACTCAGTTGTGGAGGAACATCACGTCACCTGTGCTCTCGGAGTTGATTGGTTCTCCGAAATTTCGAGCAATAGAGGCGATCAAGAGAGGTAGAACGTGCGAAACAGCAGACTTCTTCTTTTTTTCTTTTTTTTTTTCGAATTTTTGCTCTTTTTTGTGTGTGCATACAATGGCACTTAATTGACCAGAGTTTGGTTGCAGCAATGACGGAAGGCTATCAACTGAAGAAACGGAGGACAGCACGTGTTTCCTGCTTTTCGGTCTATGTCGATCGCTTTTGGTATTGCTCGAATTTCGAGTAAAAAATAGACTGCACTAGCACAAAATCCAAAATGGCCGTGGAACTCTCCAGCGGTCTATTGTCGCTTTTCGTTTGTAGGACTCAGAGTCTGCACAGTTGTCTTTCATGGAATATTCTTTCACCAGAGCGTCACCTCAGTGATCTAGTGTCACGTCACTTTTCTTGGAAGTCGGATGTAAAACCGGCAAACTGATTTTGCCTACCGCTTCAGTTATGGGCTGATGCTTCAATAATCCATGGGCATTTCTTCGTAGAATTAGCATGATTACATTGGTCTTTCCTCGGAATTGTCAAAGGTCTTCCATGATCGTGAGCAACCGTACTAAAGTGTGTGAGCGAAGTACGAACCTGTCACAAAGGCGGTCATACTTCCGTTTTCTTGACCCGCGATGCTTGCAGCCAGTATTGTCGCCGTATGTTATTCACGGAACGCTGGTACTACAAATTGCTGGTCCTTCCGCCGTGCACATCGCGATCGTCTGCGTTACATGTTCACACGAAGGGGGATCACTGAGGTACAGACAGGCCAGCAGTACAGAGTCAATATATGTTGATCGAGCTTTACTTGGAAATCGAAAATGCCTTCAAATCTGATATTCGTGGTTTTGCGAAGATGCAGGTTATCAGAATGGCGGAGTAGACAGGCGCAATAGCCGAGTGGTTAAAGCATTGGACTTTCAATCTGAGGGTCCCGGGTTCGAATCACGGTGACGGCGCCTGGTGGATAAAGGGTGGAGATTTTTACGATCTCCCAGGTCAACATATGTGCAGACCTGCCAGTGCCTGAACCCCCTTCGTGTGTATACTGCAAGCAGAAGATCAAATACGCACGTGAAAGATCCTGTTATCCATGTCAGCGTTCGGTGTGTTATGGAAACAAGAACATACCCAGCATGCATGCCCCCGAAAGCGGAGTATGGCTGCCTACATGGCGGGTTAAAAACGGCCATACACGTAAAAGCCCACTCGCGTATACACGAGTGAACGTAGGAGATACAGCCACGAATGCAAAAGAAGAATGGCAGAGTGCATGGATTTTTCCATGTGTATGTATGTATGTATGCAGGCCTACTTATGTTTGTATGAATACATGTATTTCCTTGTCATATTTCTGGACCAAAAAACCTGATGAATTAAAAGACATGGGATAGCCACAATTTACTTTTATGACGTAAATTGTAGGCATCACACATACACACACACGCGCGCGCGCGCACACATACACACACACAATGCATCACTGACATAGTGTCTCCATTTAGTAGTATGAGAGAGAGAGAGATAGGGGGTCAGTGGGACTCAGGGAGAGAGAGATCGAAAGCTTTCTCATTCGACCAACCCACAGTCCCACTGACAGCTCTTCATTGTCGGTTTCAATTACTGTTGAACAATACAGTCCCTGTCACAAGCCAATGTATGATGTGCATGTTCTCGGAAATTTTGCGGACCATATGCAGCCACACTGAGGTTCAAAGAATTACCAGCTCAACAAAACCTTCCCCGACGGACCCACCCGCAGTCCCACGGAGGCTATAAATTGACACTAACGCAGTCTGAAGTACAAGCCAATGTATTTCCGCAACCATTCTCGAAAGATTTGAACATGTGTTCAAAGATTTGCCAATTATACCGAGGCTGTAAATCCGGCTTCCTCGAACCACTTGTAGCCAAGGATTTGTGAACAGGTGTTTGACCGAAAGACGTCATGTCTGGTAAAAGTTAACGGTCGTATTTGACCAGAAGGTGGCGTTTCACATGTGAACAGTCGTCGTGGGATGCAACTCCCACGTTCACTCGTATGTACATGAGTGGGCTTTTACGTGTATGACCGATTTTACCCCGCCATGTTGGCAGCCATACTCCGCTTTTGGGGGTGTGCATGCTGGGTATGCAGTTCTTGTTTCCATAACCCACCGAACGCTGACATGGATTACAGGATATTTTACGTGCGTGTTTGGTTTTCTGCTTGCGTATACACACGATGGGGGTTCAGGCACTAGCATGTCTGCACATATGTTGACCTGGGAGATCGGGAAAAATCTGCACCCTTTACCCACCAGGCGCTGTCACCGAGATTCGAACCCGGGACCCACAGATTGAAAGTCGAACGCTTTAACCACTCGGCTATTGCGCGTCGTTTGTTCGTTAAACTATCCACGACAGTGACCTCTCTTTCTCCCTGTCCCTGACCACCGCCCCTTTCGTCCTCCGGCCCCTCTGTACTTTCCTCTTCACTTCAACTCAGCGACATTATTATTATATTTTGATGTATGTGTGTTTTGTGTATGTGCTTTGTGTGCCACGTGTGCGTGTGCGTGTGCGTGCATATTAGTGTATTTTTTCCTGTGTATTTTTGTTAATACCATGGGTGGGTGGGTGTGTGTGTGTGTGTGTGTGTGTGTGTGTGTGTGTGTGTGTTTAATTTATCCAGTGATTTTCTATCATCACCATGTTTAGGACTTTATTCAGTACTCAGTTGTATAGTGTAGACTCTATTCGGGACAGAGACAAGATGTGAAAAAAAAGAGCACACACACACACACACACACACAAAGCGCATCAGTGCTGTTTTTATTCTCTGGAATAAAAATAATATGTCAGCCTTGTCTTGTCCCTCCAATCTGTATTCACTATTTCTCACTCACACACGCTGGCTGTCCGTCTGTCTCTGTCTGTCTCACTCTCATCTACAGTCTCTTGGGCTATCGATCTGTTGCAGTCAGATTTTAAACTCTCTAATTAAAAAAAACAACCCAAAACCCCCCCAAAAACACACAATCCATCTGCTCAAGATGAACCACTTTCGCACCCCATCCACTGCATAAAACACACGTACAGTAGTA
>JAAQRG010300331.1:7500-15099 GCA_011634625.1 Babylonia areolata
TGCACACACTGATACAGATACACATACACACGCGCCCACATGCACACACATGTTCACACACAGACATCCATCTCGTATACTGGCTCTAGCAAAAGAACAGTCAACATTCAAAACTTCTGAGCCCACCTCAGTAGTCTCTGTTATTAAAGGTTAACAATGTCAAACTCCCTTAACCACCCCTTACCACCACTCCTTTTTTTTTTCTTCTTTTTGAACGGGCAATGTGGTAGGGAGAAAAAAATCAACTTGCTACTGGAAACCCACATCATGCGTAGCCTGTCAGTACCCTGCAAAAGTACTGACAGTGGGTGAATGGGTGGATGATCTTGGATTATATCGCTCTGCGAGATGAAGCGAAGTCAGTATTCGTGGTTCTCGTCATGCACCAAGAAATCCCCCGCCCCCTCCTCCACACACACAGACACAGACACACACAGACACACACACACACACACACACCCCGTTCTCCACTTGACATTGGGGGGTGGGGGGTTCAAGTGCTGGTGTTTCATACACGCTGATAAGCCATGGCTGGAAGCCCTGCGTGCAGCTTGCGCACGCAAAGAACCCAACAGCAACAAGCGAGTCACTCGTCCCTGGTAAAATCCCTGGGAAAATGTGAGGCTGCTTGATGCACAAAAAGCAAGGTATAATCATGTACACGCATGCAAGTCAAAAAGAAAAGAAGGATGGGAAAGGGAGGTGTGTGGGGGGTGGGGTGGGGTGGAGGTGGGGAGAGCTGGGCGAGCAAATCGACCTCGAAATTTACGAAACAAAATCTGTCATGAACAGAAGTTACAGTGAACTACGCCACCGCAATGCAGTTCAGTTACAGCCGGTTTAATTCTTGTTTTGTTACAAACCTTTGGAATGGAACAATTTTGCTTTTATATCTGTTTGTATAGTGTTATACTGGTCCCTAGACTTGGATTAATTACAAGACCGATCAATGGATTAACCTAAGGTTTATTTATTCACTGACTGAATAACTCAATTACGGTCGAACTTGTGCCCCAATTGTTTTTTTCACACGGAGAAAACAACTTCCAACGTTTTCCGTAATGGTCTGAAAACTTGAAGAAAAATTTGCCTTACACACGCGAGCAAACCAACACAAATTTGTTAATGCATTATAATTATTGTATTTTGTGTCCATATTCATAATAAAAGTTATGTGGTTCAAAATAAATGGAAAGCAGACCATGTCTTGCTTCTCTGTCCCTCTCCCTCACCCCCCCCCCCCCATCCTCACCCCCTGGCAATACTTTTTAAAAGCTTTGTATTTTGTACAGAAGACATTACTGGCTTAAAGACCACCGTCTCCGAATAGAAGGCTTTGACCAAAGACATATACATTGTGATGTTAACATATATCTCTCAGTGGCTTTGACACACAACCGAAAGACCTGGAGGAATCTGGCGAACATTTTTTTTTTCTGTTAAAACAGACATACACTCCTCAATAATGCTCGGCTGAGGGGGAAAAAGAATGCCATCCAAATTTGCTGGGGAACACTTCTGAGCGGGGTTCAAAATAGACCTTGACGGCAAGGCAGGCCACCAGTGGTTCGCTGAGCGCCATCCAGCGCGTGCCACAGAGAGAGAGTGTGACATGCGCATATGTCCGCCACGTTGCCATGGCGACACGGGAGTTTGTGCCGAGCTCTTTGTTTAGCATCCGCGCGCGGGAAGGGGTGGGGGGGGGAGGTGCTGGGTGGGCGGGGAGGCGGAGGTGAGCGGGAGGATCTGGCCGTTCTTAGCCTGCGGGGCAAAACAAACAGCGCGTTAAAATTATCCAGAAAGCTGGGGGCGAAGAGGTGGTGGTGGGGACTGGATGGCGAGAGAAAGAAAGAAAGACAGACAGACAGAAAGCACAGGGAATGGAATAGAAGGGGAACGGTCTGGGTGGTGGTGCAGACTTCAGCAACAACGCCAGACATACACACTGACATGTGTGTGAAATGAAAGAGGAGACAAGAGACGAGGCCACAGAGATGTCTGTCTCACTCATCCACACACACACACACACACACACATTTACTCACACACACACACACACACACACACACACACACACACACACACACACACACCGGCACTCATACAGACACACACACACATTTACACACACACACCGTCACTCATAGACACACACACACACACACACACAGACGCGCGCACGCACGCACACACACACACACACACACGCACGCACACTGACACACACGCACACACGCACACACATGTACTGTTAAAGTTCAACTGATATTCTTCAAGTTATTTTCTCCGTCTAAAATCTAATCACTTAGAGTGAAAAGACGTCATATAGAAAACGCGCGCACGCGCGCGCGCACACACACACACACACACAAATAGCTCGTATGAAAAAAATCTGTTTTCGTTGCTCTTGAAGACCATCAGGCAGAATTAAACGTGACGCGATGTTTACTTTCTTTGCGTCCTTAAGGTCATTGGCCTAAAGGTGTGTGTGTGTGTGTGTGTGTGTGTGTGTGTGTGTGTTTTAATTGAAATTTGTTTTCAGTTTTTGAATTTTTTGCTGGTTGGGAATTTGGTTTCTCAGTTTTTCTTTCTTGTTTTTGTTCCCCAAATAAAAGATGGTATGCTACATGATGTAAATCGTACTCTCCAGTGGTGCCCGGCGAAGGATGTTAGGGGTTGTCCGGAAAATTTAACCTGATCTGGGATTTTTTTTGTTGTTTTAAAGCCTAAGGATCAGTCAACTGACGAACATATTAATTAACATGTTAATTAAAAAACTGACAATGAAATTAAATGATGTAAGTCGTTTAATGAGTGTCCAATTGTACATGTGCCTGGTTTGACGTGTGTGTGTGTGTGTGTGTGTGTGTGTGTGTATGTGTGTGTGCCGTGTGTGTGTGTGTGTATGTGTTCCGTGTGTGTATGTGTGTGCCGGCGTGTGTGTGTGTTTACGCGAGTGTCGTGTGTGTGTGTGTGTGTGTGTGTGTGTGCGTGGTGTCAGCCCAATTGGCAGAGAGAGAGAGAGAGTGTGAGCGTATGTGTGTGTGTGAGTGTGTGTATGTCACGTGTGTCAGTGTGGGCCAGTGTGTGTTTGTGCGTCAAGTGTCGGCCGGCCATGCCGCGCGCGCGCGCGTATGTCACAGTGTGTTTTTGCACGGTGTGTGTGTACCAGTGTGTGTATACAGTAGGTGCGTCAGTGCATGTGTACATAGTATGCAATGCGCTCTCACGAACTGTGTCAGTGGTAAAAAAACCACAAAAAAATCACAAAAGTAAACACTAATTATGTATAATTCAGAGTATGGCTCACCTTCGAATGTAGGCTATATGTTTAAAGAGTGAATGTACATGTGATGTATAACGTGACACTATGATCATTGTTATCACCGGAGTTCGGGAGGGAGACTGAGGGTGGGGGGAAGGGAGAGGGGGACTGTGAGAGAGAAAGAACAGAAAAAATCCAGTGCGGGTATTGGGGTGGGGGCCTGGTAAGGGTACGGATTTCTTCGCCGAGATTCTGCCATCAGCCCACTTCAGAGAGAGAGAGAGAGAGAGAGAGACTGACACTGAGAGTGCTGAATGGACTCGAGTGACAATGGTCGTTGAGTAACACCCCAACCGGCCATGGCCTGGATCTCCTGTTGGACAGTGGTCTTTGTCATAAACTAGGTCAGTCTAAACAGGGGATTGGGGAAGAAAGATTTTCTCGGGTTTTGAAAGCCCGGGAAACCAGAGTGGACCGGGCAAACGAAAACTGCTGACAGCTTTGAAAATTAAACGTGCGCTTGGCACAGACCAGTAAAAATTTCCTAGAGATCCCCGCTGACGACACACAAGTAGTAAAGCTCCACGACAGCAAGAAGATTAGAACTAAAGTCTCACAACGCTGGCGAGAAACGTCCAACATTGTAGACGTCACGAATACCACACGGAGTACCGTCCCCTGAGGGAACAGTGACGGTGCAGGTTGCGTGCTCTTTGTTCCACAGAGTTGGACAGAACAATGAATTACGAACACTGCCAACTGAATTCACGTCTCCACTGAACTGCAATTAATAAAATTTAGGCTAAGTTCTTGCGGACAAGTGGGAATGCTTTCATGACTTGCCCGTTGGACGACCAATTTTCAGTGAAATGGTGACTCAGTGTGCAGTCAGTTTCAGAGCAGACCATAGACGCGAATACGAATACTAGTGTCTTTGTCCAGTCACACTGTGTCCCTCATCCCCATTTCACTTTTACACCTCCGGTCACCCCGCTCCTTTTTTTCTTCTTTTTTTCTTCTTTTTTTCCTCAGAACGGAACCTCAGCAGAGCGCAGTGTCCCTAAGCCAAGGTTCTGTAAGTCTTCTCATATTCGACCTGTATGAGAATATATTGTAATGGTCATTGTGAAATATCATGTCAGTACTGTGAGAATATAACCTCCAATGCAAGGAGAAAACGAGGCATAAATTGTGATTAAAAAAAAAATCGGATCCTCAATGAAATAAACCGTTAACGATCCAGAAATACAGCTTAATCCGCAAGACTCACAACGTGATTATTATTGGTATGAGAGTGAAGATTCCCCCCCTCCCCCGCCCCCATCAGCAATGTAACAGTGCGGCCAGTCACATGAATTAGAGAGACAGGGAAATAAAGAGTAAATGAGAGTGAGGAAAGTGGAAGTGTGTGCGTGTGTCTGTGTGTGGTATATTGGTTGCAGAGGTAAATCATGTTGAGGTGTGTGTGTGTGTGTGTGTGCATGTGTGTGTGTGTGTGGTGTGTGTTAAATTGGTCGGTGAGGTGAATATATTGTGGAAGATGTGTGTGTGTTTGTGTTAGTACCATTGAGTATTGCAAACTGATTTAAAATATAAGCCTGAATGTGAATAATTGAGGCATTTGTGAACATTATTCTTATGTCACAAAGCTCAGTAAGGTATATGACCCATATCATTCCGGTGAGAAATTGTGTCCATGAGTGTATGCCTGTGTTCATGTGTGTGCATGAACATGTGTACATTTGTGTGCATTAATATGTGTACAAATATGTTCTTGAACATTACATGCATGAGGGTGCGAAACACAAACATACACCTTAAGACATGGTTCAATCATATTTATTTACAGAACAATTATTCAGACATGATGTACAGTATAAAAAAAGCAACAACCAGCAAGATCTGTACAATAAAAACGTTGGGTTAAAATGAAATTTGCTACACTTAATAACAAAAATAAAATGCTAATAAATGCGACTACATTTGAATGAGGAGAGGAAAATGCAAATGGCATGAACAACTGAAGCTCCCATTAAGAAATGCATCATGGACTACATCATGAAACTTATTCAGTGCGCGTGGAATGATCTCATTATCATCATATTTAGCTAAGGGGGTAGAGGAAAGAGGAGGGAAGGGGAAATAAAGAACAAGTATAGGATAGATAGGCTGGTACATATGTGGGATGTATGTAATAGGATTGTTGTCAAGAAACAAGATGAAGCATTCTGCTCTGCTTGATAATGTCTCTGCATGTGAGATATATGTAGCAGAATTGTTGTCGTGAAATAAGATGATGTATTCAGTTTGATCCAGTCTCATAAGTGCCATCACAGTTGTACCTTCACAACCCTTTTCTTCTCACTATTACAACTTTGTCTAATTTTATCCACTGATCTAACCATCACTCACTCATTAACAACTTCACCTGAGGGAGAGAGAGAGAGAGAGAGAGAGAGAGAGAGAGAGAGAGAGAGACAGACACTGAGAGATAAAGAGAGAGTGAGAATGCAAACTGAAATGCAGAATGTTTTATTCAGATTTGGTCAAGGCCCCTAACTAGCTGTTTCTCTGTCCACATCAGCAGTGAATAATTTGATGTTAAAAACAAATTATGCAATGTTATTTTTAAAAAAACTCAGTGAGTAGATGATTTTGCAGTACTGTGTGTGTGTAGGCACGCGCGCGCGTGCGTGCGTGTGTGTGTGTGCGCGCAGACATAAGAGTGTCTGATATCTCTTCCCTTTCTATCTGTTAACTAATAAATAATAAATATTACATACAACACTGGACGGATCTAAAAATATAAACCAAGCTGTTTAGCATAACTTCGCAATACAATAAGACTGATACCAAAAAAATGTACTGACACCTGTTTAGTACACTCCCCTGTATAACCTGCCCCTCTAGAAGTCTAAGCCAGCATCAGCAACAGGAATCATCCCACATGGATCCACAGAAATCAACATCACTGTCAAGAGGAGGAGAACTTGTCTTTACCTCACTGTATCAGAGACTGACATACCGGCAAACTTACAGTTTGGCCAACAGCAAAGTGACAGCTGTATATGATCAGTGGTTTCTCCACTGCAGTGGGAAGTCATCTACAGCTTAGCCTTTTGTGAAGGACTTCAAACTAGGAGGCAAGGTGCAAATGTTCTTAGTGCTGCAGCCTTGGGGGGTAGTTGGCCTTTGGGGACCACCTTCAAAGGCCAAAAGGGTGGGGATGTAACTTGGGCAAGACAATCTCCACCATACTCAAATTCTAGCCCAGACAGTCGGGACTGCAGTGTTTTCCTCTGCTGTTCAGAAGGTCAAAGGCGGAGATGATTTTCATACAAGAGGAGAAGTACACTGCTGTCTTTACCAACATTTACTGTCAATGTCATTCTCCAAGGGAGAAATATTGCAGAAAGTGTTTGCAAGATACTGTTTCACATCCATACGAATGATGGGTGCAAAAGCCAAGCAGTTGAAGCACCGGACTTTCAATCTGAGGAACCTGGGTTTGAATCACATTCCTTGCACCTGATGGGTAAAGGGTACAAATTTTTTTCTGACTTCCAAGGTCAAGAGATATGCAGACCTGCCAGAACCTGAACTCTCTTCATGCGTACGTATACACACGGAGAAAATCAAATATGCATGATAAAGATCCCATAATACATGTCAGCATTCTGGTGGGTTATGGAAACAAGAATATACCCAGCATACACACCCACTAAAAAATATGGCTGCCTACAAGGATGGCTATTTTCTTTTTTGGATAAAGGCCCACAAACACAGGAGTTTCACGTCTATACTGACAGAGAAACAATGTGTTTTGGTCAAGTTTTTTCTCCGCATAAATCCTCAATATTGTCTAACTTGTTTATGTTTTAAAGCATTTGGTTTTAGTCTGCAAAATAAAGTGGACACCACACCAGTCTCATGGTTAAGAATATCACATAAAATGTTTCTCAGTTATATCAGTTGATACTTTCCTACATGTAATGATGTTTTAAAAACAAACAAAAAACAAAAACAAACACCAAACAAACCCAGAAACACAATTATAATACTTTCTCTGAGTTTGGCATATAGTGCCTTCTTTTACAGGGATAGGAATATTTACTTTGACAGAGAGGCAATGTTCTCCACTTACGTGCTCGACAGTGTTGTTGAGGGGTTTTTCTGTGTGCTCATGTGCAAGCTTATGACTTGAATATGGAGGAATAATGTTTGTGTTTGGGACTGCAGGCATGAGTGTGTGTGCATACTACATGTGTGCATGCATGTATGAATGTATGCGTATAACCATACAGGCATACACAAGTTTTTTGGTTGATGAGTTT
>JAAQRG010300333.1:0-2500 GCA_011634625.1 Babylonia areolata
ATTTGTGAGAAATACGCCTTCCTTTCACTCAGTGCATTCCACAGCTTCTGAAGTCCCTTGAACAACAAGCACGTACAAGCACAGAATTTCCATACATCACCCCCACTGTCCCCTGTCAATAGTGGCTGACCACTAAAGGCGAGAAGACAACTCCGTCCTTGTGCCCCTCCTGAACTCGTGGTCAACTTGTACCTCAAGCCCTCTTTGCAACTGCCATTTGATCGCTGACCGTTATGCTAGATGGTCATCTTGGGGTCAGGGAACCGGACACGATTCACTGCTCACGCGCCTCCCCCTCTTCTCTCTGTCTCTCTCTGTCTCTCTCTCTCTCTCTCTCTCTTAATCACACACACACACACACACACACACACACTCTCTCTCTCTCTCTCTCTCTCTCTCTCTCTCTCTCTTTCTCACGCACTCACTCACTCACTCACTCAATCAACATCGCGCCCCCTTCTCTCTTTCTCTGTCTCATGGTCCAGCCGGAGAGAAAGGACTGTACAGTGTTCACCGTAGCTATTGTTGTTTTACTGTTTTCGCTGTTCTTTTAGAATCCTTCGACCAAGTTCGCGAAAGGGTAATTGTGAGTACATTGCCTTCTTTACTTGAAGGTTTATATGACACTATCAATCCCTAGTTGAAGGTTTGTGATACTATCAATCTCTAGTTGAAGGTTTGTGATAATATCAGTCTCAGTCGTTCTCTGCCTGTCTCTGTCTCTCTGTCTCTTTCTGTCATTCTCTCACACGTGTTGCACATACACCCGAACACAGTACAATGCATTATCAATTTCCAGTTGCACGAATAAATTTACCGGCGTTTCCGCGATGTGCATAGTTATAAATAACTGTTCAAGCGAGTCTTGCACATAATCATTATCTCATCACATCCCTTACCCACGTAATAATCAAATTAAAATCTTCGTCTCTTCCTTTGGATCATCAGTGACATAGGTGTCAACAAACCTTGAAGATTTGGCGTTCAAACCTTCTTCGATCGTTCCTACACGAGTGAAGGCAAACAGTCCTGGGTGATTGATTCACTGGCACAGCTGACACACCGAGAGTCAATCCACCTGTGCCCAAGTTCCGCGATCCCTTGCCTTATGATTACTTTTTTTTTCTTTTTTTCTTTTTGCCGCCACCGCACCAAAGGATGATCCCACCCCTTTCACAACAACCGTCTTAGCACCTTTCCCTGCCTTTTCATCCTGCAGCCTACCCACTTTGTTCTTTTTTTCTTCTTTTTTTCTTTTTTTTTATTTTTTTAATTTTTTTTTTTTTACTTTTTACCTTACAATGGAAAGGACATTTTGATAATGATCATCGGTCCATTCAGTTACGATCATCTAACGTTCGCCCGTGTTCGCACACACACATGTTTGACAAAAGCATTATTCGAAGCTCCCCCGGTTTGTTTGTTTTTTGTGTTTTTGGGGTTGGTTTTTTTTTCATCTTCACTTGCTCAGGGAGATCTTGTCGATTTTTGTTTCACCGGGGGGACTCTTGAAAAACCAACGGCCTTGTCCCAGTCGCCGTGTGTGACAAAGAGCGGTGAGATAGGATCTGTCGGCTCCCACCTGGAACAGCTCGTTAAAAGGTCGTTCTGTTGAACGGGCGTCCTTCTTTCTTCTTTTAGCGCCCACACACTCACACACCCACTTGGTCTCTCCATTATCCACCACCACCAACACCAACACCCCGACCCGTTTCTGTACAGATTTGCGAACATCTTGTTCGTCGGTACGGATCAAAGAAAAAAGGAGTGCTGCATTTATCTAGCTTCTTGGGGGGTGGGGGTGGAAAAGGTGATTTCTCTCTCTGATTCCCCCCTTCTCTCTCTCTTTCTCTCTCTCTCTCTCACTCTATCTATCTATCTATATATATATATATATCGATCTAGTATCTATCTGTCTATATATTTACCTACCCATTTCTTGCTCTCTCTACACGAGCAAAGATAAATTTTGTGCGTTTTACATTTTTGCATGCGTATGGTAGTTGAGTTAAAACTCTGGGATTCCGTAACCAGCCTTGTCTTGCTGGAGTTAGCACAAAACGGTACAGCACAGTACAGTACAGTACAGCACAGTACAGTACAGTACAGCATGACTACCATTTTCACCCCTCCCCTTCCAGCATCACCCACCCCTTTTCCACACGCTTCTCTCCATCTCCTCGTAAAGTTTTAAGTATAACAATACACTGGAAATGATAATAATAACAATAATGATAATAATAATAATACTTTTTTTTTAAATGCATGCTTCTATAGCGCAGTACCCCTATCTCAGATGGGGCTCACCGTGCTTTACAATGAAATATACAAATTTAAGACTAAGTGTCGTAAAATATGCACAAAGTCAACAGTTTCACATGACATTGGCCAAAATATACGTATGTAAGACTAAGTGACATAGAAATAGATAATACTCGGAGACTGCGTCACAGGTTAGGGTCTGAATGAGGACTCCCAACTCCTTGTCATGTCGTCACGG
>JAAQRG010300333.1:7500-15129 GCA_011634625.1 Babylonia areolata
GACGCCCTTAGATTCAAGTTGTTCTATACAGGATCCTTGATGTTGTGAAGGTTTCGTTACCACTGTATAATGTAGCTGTTCGTGATGCCCTCAACAAAGACGTAGTTTGGAGTGTACTCGACAAGGACCGAGGCGAGTGAATCAGAGGACGATGGTGGAAAAGGCCTTGTCGTTCAGCGGGGGCTAAAAAAGCAATTCAGGAAGAAAAATCACCGCGTTCACTCGTTGAATCAGCCATTAAAAGTGGAGGCGCGCGGCATTTGGGGGCGAAAATTTGAATATGATGATCCGAACATCAAAAGACCCACTCTTTTTTTCTCCCACTCCTATTTCTTCCCTGTTCTCGTTCCCTGAAAAAGGGCTGTGGTGTGGGTAGCGGCGACGCCAGGCAGACTACCTTTTGGCCAGATTGACTCAACAATTGTGTCGCGGGAGGTTATTATGGCCTGAACATTAGGAACAAGTGAATACAGCCCTGGCCATAAAGTGTGGCATTGATGGGGGTGAGTGCTGGGTTGTTCTTTTCTCATCTCGCTGTTTCGGAGACCGTGATGAAAGAGAGGCTTACTAGTTTCGAGCCAAGCGGACGTTTAAAGATGTTTCTTTATTTTTCTTTTCTTTCATTAATCTGACATTGATTCCAAGAAAAAGAAAAATATTTTGGGCGTGTGCATTGGAGCAAGGTTATGTTATAAACAGCATGGTGTTGTGCCATATCGTGTTGTAACTCGCATCGCAGTTTCCATCGCACTCTCCGTTTTAAACTTTCAAATAAAGTACACCCCTACCCCTCCTCGTTGGATGACAATTAACAGTAGCACTGATTGCTACAGCTAATTCAAAAGATGGACAGCAGCTGAATTGTTGGGTGGGTGGTGAGCAGGTGGGTGGTTTTTGCCGAACTGGTTGCCAGGTCATCAGTGCTGCCCCGACGGTCATGACACTACACGATAGAAGAAGAAATTACAGCGGTCCTGTTTCGTTTTAGCTGCTTGCTGTGTTTACTTGTTAATTTGTCTACTGATTGATATAGATTGCTTCAAAATTGATATAGAATTACCTGCTGGTCTAACGGAAGCACTTGCTTGTGGATGTTATTGTCTGGCGTCCATTGGGAATCTGCTGACGGTGATAAGAGAGGAGACTCGAGTATGGTAAACTGGATTTAAATTTCGCAACAGTTTTACGTTTAGCTACATGACAAGGACTGTACGTGGTGCATCATACAGCACGATATCCATGTTGTTAAAGAAAAGATGCGTGATGGGTGGTTTATTCTCTTGTTATTTACCTATGAAGAAATACCGATTGATGTAAGTAAATAAACTGTTAAAAAACGTCGATTGAAGGGCTGTTTTTGTTTCTTTTCTCTTTTTTTCTTTTTTTCTTTTTTTTGTATCCGGAATACGCACAACCAGAACAATATCCAATAAATGTTGAGTGGTTGACCGTTTCGGGATCATCATCATCCGAACCATCTTTCAGTAAAGTAAACCTGTGCTAATTCATTTTGGGATACACGGTTCACGACACGACATCAAGTCTAATGACGTCACCAAAACATGACAGTGTGTTCAATCCGCCCTGACCTTTCAGAAATCCCCAGAGCCGATCACAAAGTTTAATCCGTCCTGACCTTTGAGATATCCCAAGAGCCTATAACTATGTTTAATCTGTCCTGCTCTTTAAGATGCCCCCAGAGCCTATCAGTGTGTTTAATCCATCCTGACCTTAAAGATATCCCCAGAGTATCAGTTTATCTAACCCGTCCTGACCCTAAAGATATCCCCAGAGCCTATCAGTATGTTTAATCCGTCATGACCTTTAACAGGGGCTGACAGAGGAGGTGACAGTGAGCACAAAGGCTGAGCCAGCCCCCACCAAACGAGGCCAATTCCAGCCCCTTGCCCATGCTCTGATGGCCCGGCTAACGTGGCGTGCTGCCAATTCAGCGGAGAGCCCACCGTGTTGTCAAAACTCCCCTAATGCCCACTGGCTCGACATTGTCGGGCTCATTAATGTGTGTGGGGCGTTAATTTGTCGACTTGGGACCCCGGGCCCCCTCCCCACGCCCCAAATCTGGCGCCCTTGTCCAGAATGGGATGTTTCGCTACAGCGTGAACATTGTGCCGGGTCTCGGAGGGGCAGTTACCGCGCTCTCCATCTGCTGCTGAAGAAGGGCAAACAAGGAATGAAATGTTCATTGGGGAGCACAGGGCCGGCGGTCACGTTATTAATACTTGTGTCATCGCGGCGCACGCCCCTCTCAACATCGGGCCAAGACGGAAGGATCAAAGTGATTCGCGAACAGAAAGAGCAGAGCTTTCTTGTCCTCTTGGCTGGTGTGGTGTCCGAACGAAGCCCTTTCTGGAGCTGCTGACTTTGTGTGTGAACGGCCCGAGATGGAGGAGAGGGGAGTGGAGGGTTCTGAAGAGGACAGGGGAAAGAGGGGCTGTGATTAATAATATTTCCTTTGGAGCGTACCGTTACCATTGCGCCACAAGCGGACTGACTGCATTGTCTCAGCTCCTCCCCCCCTCCCTCGCCCCACCCCTCCCCCCTGCCTTCCATTGTTCAACCCGCTCGACTTTCCGACGGCGCGGAGCATGAGATGGGTGTCTTTGCGCCATCGTTCATGCCTCGCTACACCCCGCTACCCCTCGCTGATCGCTGGGCCGTCTGGCCTGGCTTTTCCCCTCTTCGCTGCCTTAAATCAGGAACTCTATTACAATGTTTCCACATTGCCCTCCGTGTTACTTGTTAGGATAATCAAGACGCCCGCCTTCCCTTGAGGACTTCATTGTTTTAAAAGTTTGTGAGGTGGAAATGATGACTACGCTGATGCTGCCCCGTCAGAATAAAAGAATTTAGTGGCCTGTGTTGGGGCGGGTTCGTTTTGTAGCATGGGTGTTTAACTTGCAGTTTTACCGCGTGTGTTCGTCCTTAACTTCTGACAATGATTAAGCAGCGGTGGTATAGTTACTGACTGCGACTCATCTGTTCTTGGCAAGATGATGTCCTTCAGCACCGTTTGCAGTCAGTTCTGAATTTACATTGTATTGGATCAACTTTACTTTCTGAGAAGGAAAGCATTATTTAATAAGGGAAAAGAGCCGCTGATGTTGAAGATCTATGTAATCGCTACATTCAGAACAAAATGCATGTCATGCATATATCTAGCTCGTTTTCACTTGGGTGGGTTGTAACATCAAGGAAGGTCATCACGACCATAACATTCAAGTCCAAATTACTGTTTCGTCTCTACAATCTGCTGACATTTCATCACTTAATCTCACATTGATATTGAAACCCCATTGCCATTTAAACCCCATTGCCATTTAAACGGCAGTCGCATCCTGTCCGCTTAGTTTCGGTTTAAAAGTGTTAAATAGACGAAATTGTTTGCTCTTTCTCTGTCATGTCTGATAAATGATTGATGTGCAGGTCTTTGTTTAATGTCAGAGAGTGAGAGCTCCATGGTGATTTTGGTTGGGATTGTCTGCTCTTTGCTGTGTCGAGAATGCGATTGCCTGCCCCGAGCCGCATGTGAGAACTGTGGTTATTCTCATGTTATGGTCAGAGTAACAGACAACCAGACGGTCAGGTTGATAGTCTGATTCATAATCAGTTGCTCACTTAAATGCACGTTTTGCTTTTGAAATTGTAACAAGCAAAAATGTATGCAACACAAGTGATGGTTTCCGTGCTTCAGTGGGTCTCTAATTTTTCCTATCACTTGCCAATTGTATTTCCTTTATTTCTCTTGGCTTTCAGTTTCCTGGTGTCGAAGCAAACAAAAATAAAGGTAAGTAGATAAATAGATCAAGAAAACAAAGGAGAAACAAAGTTCAAAATCCGTTCACACCCCCAAGCTTTTCAAAACAACTCGAGGCGATTTGGAAGTGGTTGCACGCACAATATGTTAAGAGAGCCTCTCTTCTCTGAATTCTCAGTTACCACGCCGGCTTCTTTTCAAAAAACAGAAAAAGAAAAGGAAGAAAAAAAAAGAAAGAAAGAAAGAAAAGCTCTCACTCGATCTTCTTGTTAGGCTCTGGAGAAGGGACAACTCTTCGTGCGTAATGACCTGCCGGTTCGCCACCAGTTTTTGACAACTCTAGACCGGCTCCTGAAAAAAAGGCAGAACGAATCCGATTTGGGCCCCCCATGTGTGTTGTCTTTGTTTCCGGGGCCTGGCCGGGGATGATTTGTATGTGCACAGCGTATCGGATAAACCAAGTTTTCACAGACTCCAATTGAATTGTCCCCGCCAGCGCCCCGTCCCCAACTCACTGCCAGAATGGCCAGCAGTCGGAGTGAATAAACTCGTTAGCTTTCAGACCGGGATTGCATTAGTCGCTCGTGCCACCAGCTCTTCGTCTGTAATCTTGCTTGTAGAGGGGAGGGGTTGGGGAAGTGGGGTTGGAGGTAGAGGGAGGGGATGGGAGGAAGAGAAAGGGGGTGGGTGGGAAGGAGGTGGCTTCTGTCGATGGGGGCGGAGGGAGAAAGGAGGAGGGAGAGGAGGAAGACTACATCCAATTACGGGATCGGAATGAAGATTCGGTTATTCTGTGTGATTGTCTAAAACCAATAAAGGGGACAGATTGTTTTAACGTGATTATTTGTTTTTCGGCCTAGAAAATGAGGTCTTGTTTAATGGAGCCCTCTCGGGATCCCGGACATGTTGCAGCGGCGGACTTTAAGGGGGGGATAATGCAACCTGTGATAGGCACGCTCTTTTCCCGCCACCTTGCCCGTGCACAGAATATAAAACCAATGAAATTAAACTGATTGAATTCCTCATTTGCCATTACCTTCACCTTATTGATAACCAGAGTTGATTTAGTAATAAGATTTTTTTTCTTCTTTTTTTCGTGATTATATAAATCTTTTTTTTAAAATGTGATTTGTTTTGCCGGAGATCGCAAAGAAAACAAAAGCTGGCTAAAGCTCTAAATGATACGTTATTCACACACACACACACACACACACACACACACACACACACACACACACACACACACACACAAATCTTTCAGGGCTTGTTCGAGAACAGTAATGTTTCATTGATTCAAGTTTTGTTATTGCAAGCTTTATTGTATTTTGGGTCCAAAACCTAATCCCTTTAAAGCTGTAGTATATTCTGACTGCGCGTGGAGGCTGTTTTCCATGGCATCGTGCATGGTATAATAAGAATAAGAATAATAATGAACATATTTCAACTGCAGAATAACTTCATAGCCAAAAATAAAATGTCGCTTTATTTTCCTTTCGACATTTGTAAGAGGAACCGCTTTTTCTCGTAAATTTCGGATGAGATTATATACCGAGGTCCCGTGTGCATCATTCATTTAACGCACGTAAAAGAACACACGGCAACAAAGGGGTTGTTCCTGGCAACATTCTGTATAAAAATCCACTTTGATAGTGAAGCAAATCCACTTGCCGACAGAAAGGAAAGAAGAAAAACGCATGGAGTTGAAATGTGGCCACGCGCTCTACCCGTGGAGAGCAATCTGAATTTCATTCAGAGTTGCAAGTTTTGACACACTGCAATTCGATACGATGCAATATGATACAGTACAATACAATACAATGCGATACGATTCGATACACTACAATACAATACAATACATTACAATCTGAGAGTGGTATGTGGGGCATGATACAATGGAAGTTGTCTTCTGTTACCGATCGGATCTGTGCTTCGGACAAGTGCAGTCTGTTGAAACGATCCCTAAAATGCGACCCAACATCAAAAGGAAAAAGTCTGCAGAAAGGAATTCAACCTCAACACGAGGCCAGACGCACTTTCCTTTCAAAGAACGGTTGCTTTTCGCAAAAAAATTGTAACCTTGCAACGAGGTGTCAACCCTGTTCTTTACCCGAGAGTTAGAATAGCAAACAACAGTTCACGGGATTTACTTTATTTGTTGTTGTTGTTTCACTGCTCTTAATAACCTGCCGGACACACACACACCCAACCGCTGTCTTCAACACACAATGGAAGGAGAAGCACGCGCGCTTTTTGCTGTTTTACACCTCTCGGCCACAACTGTGTGACCCGCTTCTGTGCAAAGAACCAATAACCGCCCGCCCCGGCGCAGGGCTCGGGTTTCACGTGCTCGGCGCACAATGCTCTGGCCAACAAAAAAAACAACAACAACAAACAGAAAAAAAAGACGTTATGGATCAGATGGGGCCCGGCTGAAAATCGGTGTTATTGATAGCTGGGATTATGGTCTGACTGGTGCCGGCGTTACGAGGAATTGTTATAGGGTGGGGGTGTTTACACAAAGCGGGCAGGCTCCGGCTGTTGGGGAGGTTTGTGTGTCGCAAATTGCTTTAAAAAAAAAATCAAGTGTTGGGTTGTTTGTGTGTGTGTGTGTGTGTGTGTGTGTGTGCTTTGGGAGGGGGACGTGGGATATTGTTTCCTGGCTGATGGATACCTTTTCTTATTGACCGTGGCCGGCGATCTTTTTACGGGCGGTCATTAAGCGACATACGTTGTTATCCTCTTAAACGACCGTGATCGATCTCTCTCTCTCTCTCTCTCTCTCTCTCTCTCTCTCTCTCTCTCTCATCCACTCACGTACACCCACTTGTCCCCTACCTCTTCCTCACACAAACACACACACACACACACACACACACACACACAAACAAACAAACATACACACAAACACACGAACAAACAAACGCACACAACGCACATACACACACACACACCTACACACTCACATGTACCTTCTCTCACACACTGTTTTCAGTTCACTGTCCCTGTCCAAAAAAAAAAACCCAGGTCCCTTGGAGGAAGTCTGCATCGTACAGATAAATACTGTACCTCACGATCCCCTCATCTGAGGCCCCCACCAATTTTAGCGTGGTAAAGAAAGGGCCCAGGATCAGACTGACGCACCCAAGCCCCTGGCCTGCTGCTTATAGGGGCTGATATTGTGGCGGTTTTTGTGGTGTGACAGCCATACAGATGTCAAAGCCAACAAATAGCTTCAACACAGGCTCACAGCAGGGGGTCACTTATTGCTTTTTCACAGCCCTTCACCTCTTCCTTCCTGCCTGCCTGCCTCAAACCCCGCACCCTCCTCCCCCCGTACCCCCCCCCCCACACACACACACACATACACGCACACAATGCCAGCCTCTGGGCTGTCTGTAAACTGCTATAGTGTAAAGAGAAGATGAGATATTTGGATTTGGAGTGTGTGTGTGTGTGTGTGTGTGTGTGTGTGTGTGTGTGTGTGTGTGACAGAGAGAGAGAGACGGAGAGAGAGAGAGAGAGAGAGAGTGTGTGTGTGTGTGTGTGTGTGTGTGTGTGTGTGTGTGTGTGTGTGTGTGTGTGTGTGTGTGTGAAACTTTGTTCTCTTCTTCAGACACTTCCGACATTTTATTTTCTGAAAAAACAGAATTCGCCAAAACCTTGCATACACCACAAAACCGAGAAAGTAGTGCAGGCCATGACATCAGTTTTGTTGAATTAACAACCTCAACACCCCTGCAACGGAGGATTTGATTTCGTGTTACAGTTTGGAGAGAAACTAATCTGAAACTAACCTGGATAAGGTTTCAACGAGAAAGAAAAAAAATCTTCCCCACGCCCCACCGCCCTGTCTC
>JAAQRG010300336.1:0-15139 GCA_011634625.1 Babylonia areolata
TGTGTGTGTGTGTGTGTGTGTGTGTGCGTGTGCGTGTGCGAGTGTGTGTGTGTGTGTGTGTGTGTGTGTGTGTGTGTGATTATGTGTTGTTATTTTGTTTAAAGCCTCTGTGTGTGTGTGTGTGTGTGTGTGTGTGTGTGTGTGTGTGTGTGTGTGTGTTTGCGTGCACCTAGATATTCTTCTGTAAATGTATCTTACCGATGATTCATTGATGGCAAATGGAAGCTGCGGATCAGCTGTCAGTATGGAGTACGTAATGTGGTTGTCCCCCTTAGTGGAGTTCATGTCCACCACCAGGTGACCCACGGGCACACTTTCGTTCACATTCACCGTCAGAAAAGGAGGACAAAAAGTGATGACGTCATCATCAGAAACGGTGACGGTCAACACAGTGTCCGAGCAGACGTTCTCATCCAGCACCGAACATGCACGAAGTCCTAATGTGTAGTTCCCAGGCTCGAGGGTTCCTTGGCAAAACATATATTTGAATACTTTAAAAACACATCCATGCGTGCGTTATGGAGACTACTACCCATTCAAACAGCCAACCATCTAACCAACCAACCAATCAAACAAGCAACTTCCGGAACAGTTATCCATTTCTCTAATCTTCCATGGCATAGCGCTTTGAAAATAAATGCATTTTTCACAACTGTTCGTTTTCCTCCCCTATACCCGTACAGTTCGGTACATAACTGGCTCCAAACCATACGAAAAAGAAACATTACATCTCCATCTCTCTCTCTCTCTCTCTCTCTGTGTGTGTGTGAGAGAGAGAGAGAGAGAGAGAGAGGTGGAACGGAAACGGAAGCTATAACCACAATGGTGTAAAGATGAACAATCATTAACATATTGATAATGCAACGTAAGTAAGCAATAAAGCGACAGTCCTTCGACAAACGGCAATCGATTGAAGCTCGAATGCTCTGTGCAAAGACGCATTACTACAATGTCACTTTCACGCCACCTACAAGCAACAATAGTGGAGTGTTAGCCTAGTTGTAACGCGTCCGCCTAAGAAGCGAGAGAATCTAAGCGCACAAGTTCGAATCCAGCAGTGGCCAGTATTTTCTCCCCCTCCACTTAACCTTGAGTGGTGGTCTGGTCGCTAGTTAATCGGAAGAGACGATAAACCGCGGTCCCATGTACAGCATGCACTTACGCACGCTAAAAAAAACAAAAAAACCCACGGCAACAAAGGGGTTGTCTATGGCAACACTCCGTGTAAAACAATCCACTTCGATAACAAAACAAATGAAATTGCAGGCAAAAAAAAAAGGGTGGCGCTCTCAGTGTAGCGACGCGCTTTTCCTGTAGACAGCAGCCCGAATTTTACACAGACAAATCTGTTGTGATAAAAAGAGCAATAAAACAGGCGCTACCGAACACCACCGACGTGACTCAGCAGCAGTGCAGGGTCTCCTCTGGCGCAGGTGTGTGGCCTCCTGGCGACCTGACATCAATAGTTCCCTATGGACTGCCGGCACTGGGACAGCGACAGACGAACACGGGTGTGGCTGTGTATCATGGAGGACTCAGAATGAGCGGCGTGGGAGTAACGCCACTGAAAAGGTGCAGATGATGGGGCGGCAACAAAACACACACACACACACACACACACACACACACACACAAAAGAGAAAAGAGTAATAGAATATAATGTCCAATGTCCTCCTCACCGTTCCTCTGAAGCAAGCCCGTGTCGCTGTTGATGAGGAACAGGTGGGTGTAGTTGAGCAGAGAGTACACCACGGCGGTGGGCGAGCTGCTGGACGTCTGCAGAATGTCCTGGGGCCGGGCGTTGACCTGCACGTCTTTGCACAGGCTGTTGGCGGTCAGGTGGACGTTGGGCAGCGAGTCCGGCCACTGGGGCGCCTCCACCACGTCCCCCACCGTCACCGTCACCGTGGCCGTGTCGTTCTTCGGCTCGTAGGAGTTGTCTGTGGCCACCACGACCAGTCTGTGACAGGGGGAGAAAGGCGGTGTGATGATTAGCTTAAAACTTTCCATGCTTTCCATCTTCGATGTTTTACTTTTCGGTATGAACAATTCTGACTGAAAGCAAACTAAAACCACATATACTTGTGTGTGTGTGTGTATGTGTGTGTGTGTGTGTGTGTGTATGTCTGTCTGTGTGTGTGTGTGTGTGTGTGTGTGTGTTGTGTAAATGTGTGTACGTGTGAGTGAAATGTAGTGCACACGCATGTACATGTCTGACAAGTACTGCAACACACGCACGCGCGCGCGCACACACGCACACACCACCACCACTACCACTACTACCATCACCGAATAAAACACATTTTCTTCCTTGTTCATCTTCCTCGTCTTTTTTCCCCTGATATTTTGTTCACTCTTATTATCTCCCCCACCCCCACACACACCCTTTAAATTCACAATAATGAAACTGATTAAAATGCGTGGCAGGACGTTCAGTTCCCGCACTGTTTCTGCTAATGTACCCCTCCACACGCCCTTCACTTTCTTTTCTTATATATATACGTACATCAAATCATACTGACTAAAAAACAAAATGTCAACTGCTATCAATATATAACCATGCATGAAAAACGCAAATGAAAGATTCATCATCCACCTCAGTTTAAAACTCGGCTGATTCTACTTTCTATCCACTGTAGTTTAAAACTCGGCTGATTCTACTTACTTAATCGTCTCTCCATATTTCTTGCGTCCATAAAGGTTCTCCCGATTCGCATGGATTACAACACTTTCCTAAAGAACAGGAAAAAGTGGTACCTGTAAGAAGCTTTCTGTTCATGGTCCAACTTCTGCTGCAGTGACAGCCGTCCCGTTGTGCCGTCCAAGCCGAACGTGCCTTGCTCGTTCCCACTGTCGATGGTGTAGCGAACTTGTCCTGAGGAACCTGTGTCCGGATCCTGCGCTGTCACGCGCCCCACCACAGATCCCACGGGCTCCTCCTCGCTGATGTTGAAGGAGTACAGGGCAACGCTGGAGCCAGAGGCGTCCACAAACACGGGAGCCGAGTTACTGTCCGTGATGACCACGTGCAGGGTCGTGGAGTTCATCTTGGGGGGAGCCGAGTTGTCCGATACCGTGACCGTCACGTCGTAGTCTTTCTGCAGTCTGCGATCGAACGGAGCAGCCACGGTGATTTCCCCTGAGGAACTGTTAATGGCGAATTTCCCAGAAGGAGACGCCCCAAAATAGAAAAGGAAGCTTCTTCTGTGTGTGACGTCACGGTCTCGCGCAGTGACGGTCATAACATGCGTCCCCACCGTGGCGTTTTCGGGAACGTCGACTGAACTCGAAGACACTGATATCTGGGAAATGAAAGGCAACCGCATTTTTGAAAGAAGTTTATCATACAAGCAAACATGAATTTATCAACAATAGTGTTACCAGTTTAATATAGAAAAAAAAAAAATATATATATATATAAAACAGGAAGGAAGGTCATTGGCTAAAACAAACGAAGGGGGGTGGATGCTGGGTATGTTCCTGTGTCCATAACCCACCAAACGCTGACATGGATTACAGGATCTTTAACATGCGTATTTGATCTTCTGCGTGCGTATACACACGAAGGGGGTTCAGGCACTAGCAGGTCTGCACATATGTTGAACTGGGAGATCGGACAAAATCTCCATCCTTTACAAACCAGGCGCCGTTGCCGAGATTCGAACCCAGGACCCTCAGATTGAAAGCCCAACGCTTCAACCACTCGGCTATTGTCCGGGCTGATTTGAAAGGAGAGCTAGCTAAACTCGGAAGGGACAAAACAGTCACTATTACTCCGTGATAAATGGCGATTGCCCATTGGACAGTTGATAGATCTTACAAAGAAGCTCGCACATTCCAGCCGCCGAGGCGAAGTGGTCAGCGTCGCGGACTGACGGCTGGGAGGACGCGGGTTCGAATCCCAGCGGAGGTGGGTTTTTGGGCCCGTGGCCGGCTCCTACCCAGAGTTGAGAGTGCTGTGGGCTTAAATGGGGAGACTGGGACCACACAGTCGAGTGTCATCCACTTCACGGATGCATCTTCGGGTGTGTTGCTCTAATTACCTGACCAACACTGAAAGTGTTTGTATCTCTCGGGCCTGGTTAACGCCGGGATATCATTATGACAGGAAGCGTAGAGTACAGCCTTGTCATGCAGTCCCAAACCAAAATGGGTCTCCATAGCAACATTGTCATCGTCATCGTCATCCTCTCCTCCTTCTTCATCATCAATATAAACAAAACAGTCTCAAAGTCTGTGGCCTTTCATGCCCTGCTCTCATGGTGACCTCAGTTTCGATACTCCTCCACTTCCGTGCTTCGGGTGAGTCCTTTCAGTTTCTTCAGTGTCGGCAGATTCATGGGGGGCTGTTGTTTGAGGGACGTGGTGGCGGTCTCCACTCTAGGAGGGTCGCTCACTCAGTCTGGCTCCGCGACTAAGTCGTTAGTAGGGGGCTTAGTAGGTGGTGTCCTAAGTACGTTAAATCAGAACAGACACCACTGAACACCACCGAAGTGACTCAGCAGCAGTGCAGTGTCTCCTCTAGTTTGTGGCCTCCTAGCGACCTGATATCGATAGTTCCCTGTGGACTGCCGATGCTGAAACTGTAACGGACGAACCCTGGTGTGGCCGTGGTGTGGCCGTGTATGGGGGAATCTAAATGAGCGGCGTGGGAGTAATGCCAATGAAACGGTGCAGATTATGGGGCAGAAAAAAAAGAAAAAAAAAAGAAGCTCGCACATTTTCTTCCTTCAACAAAGAATCCCAACACTGTGGGGCTTTCACAAGAAAGCTGTCAACAAACCACCGACACGATCTTACCTGTGGGTAATTGTCGTTGACGTCCAGCACAGTGACGTTGAGGAATCCGACGGTGGTTTGACTGCCATCGGACACGGTGACGGTGGCAGTGATGTGCTGCTCAGTCTCGGCATCCAGCGAGCCGTTAGTGACCAGATCTGGTCCTTTCAACACCACCCATCCCGCAGGACTCACGTTCTCCAAGGTGTACGTCAGGTCGGAGCTGGGCGTGTCCTCGTCTGTGGCTTGGAGCTGTGGCAACAAACCCGCAACACACCCGCACGTTAGTCAGTTATACGGATGATTGTATTGTATTGTATTGTATTGTATTACTTTTTTTTTGTCACAACAGATTTCTCTGTGTCAAACTCGAGCTGCTCTCCCCAGGGAGAGCACGTCCCGACACTGAGGGCGCCATTCATTTTGGGGGGTTATTTTTTCCCGCCTGCATTTTTTTAGATTCTCCTATCGAAATGGATTTTTCTACAGAATTTTGCCAGGGACAACCCTTTTGTTGTCGTGGGTTCTAAGTGCATGCTGCATACGGAACCTCGGTTTATATTCTCATCCGAATGATGCATTTTTATTTTCATTTTCAACATCCCTTATCATCCTGCCACCAGAACCCGGCCAGCCGACCCTACCTGGCTGTGAACGCCGCCATATCAGAATGCAGTCGGAAACGCAACGGCATCAAGCAAACAACAGTAGACATAGTCGTGTATAGACTATGTTTTCACGTGAAACAGTCATCATAAGACATGTTCACTGTACATCAACTGTGTTATGCGTTTGACTCAAGATGACACAAAAATGATGAGTACGGTGACTACGTATTGACGATTTCAACAGCACTCAGTAAATCTTTCAATGCGTGAAATTGAAAGCAAAAGAAACCCCACCTAAACATTAATTTCTATTGAGTAACAATACTTTGTCTGCAATAAAACTGATTTACCTTTACGAACCAACTATATGTAAAATGAATAAAGGATTGCATTGCCATCCCAGCTGTAACATGAGATCAAGAGAATGCAGCAAAGAGTGGTGTGTGATTTGGTGTAGTATAAGTCGTGAATGACTGCTGTATATCATATGGACAGACGCATACAGACAAAACATGAAACTACAACTTGAAAATATAAAAGTATGGTTATATTTCAAATACGTTTTGTAACTTTGACAAGTTCTGCATCCAAGCCGTCGGTATTTGTGCTGTGGTCAAATATTTCTCTAAATTACATCGAATGTAAGTTCTCACCCTAATCATTTTGGGGGAATTCCACTCTTCTCAACCTTGAAAGTTCTTGTGGGATTTGTTTTGGCTCAGTGTGTTTTTTAACGAACGATTTTTGGCTGCGCTTGCACTGCTTGTGTTATTGTTTGCTCACCTGCTCACTTACCCCGTTAGTTTTTTGTGTGTAATTTCAAAATGTTTTGTTAGAATCAGATATAGTTTACATTGTAATTCTTCTCTTTTTTTTACGTTTCCTAGAGGCTGTTTCGTCTTGTGATAATATCCTCAAAAATCTGATATTCTGATGATGTTTTCAGGGGCTGTATAAGTAGCGAATCAGCGATCATTTGCATGTCTGATCAGCTCAGTAAGGATTGTTGTATGACGAAATGTGACGCACCCGCAAGACAGACGTTCCTGACTTTGCGTCTTCGTACACAGAGCCTGTGATATTGACTGGGGAAAAGAATGGTGCTCGGTTGTTCACATCCTCCACATTCACGATCACTGCACAGTACGCAGACATTGCTGGCGACCCGCCTGAAAACAAAACAAAACAGGGAGGCAGTCAGTAAAGAATGCTGAGCACGTGCAGCCCTTAATTCAGATTTATGAGTTTGGTAATGTGACGTAAACAATACAGATTTACATTGGTGATTACTGGCACCACCAAACAGAAATCGACCAGATAACTTGTAATGTGTCCACTGTCTCGGTTTTCAACATTACTTTGTATTTCTGAGGTTTTCGTTTCAAATGAGAATAATGTCTATTAATTTTTCCATCGATGGTGGATTTTCATTAACATTGACATGAATTGTCGCTGGTTTTGGTTCTGTGTGAGAACTGTACGTATTTCGAAATGTATGTCTATGAAATGGACACACGCACACACACACACACACACACACACACACACACACACACACACACACACACATACATACATACATACACATGCCCTCTCTATGCCCTGGATAACATACACACCTCCCATTCCACCAACACAAAAGCACATCCCTAAACATACACCCATTCCAAACCCTAAACCGAAAAATTCACAATCCGTATATTTCACTTTATCATATTCCAACGTATTCATTTATTTGCATATCTTATTTATCAATTCATTTTTTTATGTAGATTTTACAAAAATCTAGGGTAGGCTCTCAAGACCTGACCAGAGCGTTGAGTTTACGCTGAGGAAAGGTATCTGCTCCTTTTTATTGTTAACACACACACACACACACACACACACACACACACACACGTGTATCTCTCTCTCTCTCTCTCTCTCTCTCTCTATATATATATATATAAATATAATTCAGTTACACAGACGCATAATTATATATATATATATATATATATATATATATATATAATTCAGTTACACAGACGCATAATATATATATATATATATATATATATATATATATATATATATATATATATACATACACACACACATGTGTGTGTGTGTGTGTTTATACAGCAGATGTGGAGCAGAGTACACGGATCAGTCTGCACGCCTTGGCACCTCTTTGAAACTGAAACTGAAACTGAAACCCTCACCATCCGTGGCCAAGATGACGAGTGTGTACTGACGCCGGACGTCATAGTCGAGACAGGCGTAGGGGTGGACTTGGCCTTGCTGGCAGGGCAGGAGAGACAGCAGACCCGTGGTGGCGTTCACAGCGAAGGGTCCCCTGTCCCCCTCAGGTGGGGAGGAGATGCTGAAAGTCACCTGTCCGTCCAGCCCCCGGTCCCTGTCTGTCGAGTTGATCTGTCAGACACAAACATCAGTGGGTGGATTGGTTGGTGGGGTGCGTGGTGTGATGGGCGGGTGTTTGGCTGGGCGAGTGTTTGGGGTGAGCGGGTGAATGGATTTCATTTGTGGTGTGGTGCATGTGTGTCTGATTGGGTGGGTGGGATTGGTATGTGATATAATGGGCGTGATATGATTGTTATATCATACGGTATGATAGGCGGTCGTGTGGTTGGCCAATTGTTACGTTTAGGTGGGTGGGTGAATGGGGTATTGGTGGGTTGTTGGGGTAGGCGGTTGTTTGGTTGAGTGTGTTGTTTTGAGCAGTTGGTATGCGGTGGGGTGGACGAATATTTGGGTGGTTGGTAGGTGGGTTGGAGGGGAGGGTGGATGTTTTGTTTGGTTTTGGTGTGTGGGTGGGAGGTTGGATTGGAGTCTGGATGGCTGGCTTATTGTTTGGTTTCTTTGTCTGGATACATGCGTTAGTGGTTTGGTTAGAGGTGTGGGTAAGTGGCAGTTTGTGTGTGTGTTGTTGTTTTTATGCTGATTTTGGTGTTGCTGTTGTTTTTTGGAGAGTGGGGGTGGTTGGATGGTTAGTCAGTTAGCCAGTTGGTTGGAGTTAGCCACAAGTCATTCGAAATGTGTTTGTTTCTTTCAATGGGTATGTGCGTGTATTTGATCTCTTCTTAACATACTAATCAGTTTACTCGTTTGTTTGTTTTTATCAGTTTACCTGTTTATCATTATAAGTTTGGTCGTTTTAATTTATTCCCCTTGTCGTTTTCCGATCCGAGGTGACTCAAAATGAAAATCGTGAGACACGTCTGACTTCACATTTATGGATGCTACACAAGCAAAGGCACAGACACACACAGACATACACTCATACACAGACACACGGACACAGACATCACACACACACATAACTCCTCCCCCACCCCCCGCACCCCCCAAACACACACACGTTCCTTCCCCACTCACCACCACCACATCATCCCCGCGAGTGTTGTTCTCCTTCACAGCGGCGAAATAGACGGCCTGGCCCATTTCAGGGGCGTACTCATTCACCATGGTCACACTGACAGTGACGCTGGCTGTGGATTCGAACTCTCCATCGCTGACCACTACGCCAAAGACGTGTGCCTGCAGGCTGTCGTCAGCGTCACGGTCCAGAGAGCCGTTCACCATCAGGCTGGGTGGTTCCCCCTCTAGCCTGAAGTCTGCTTTGTTTGTTGGGCAGGGTGAACACATGGGCAAACAGATTGAGATTGTGAGTGTGTGTGTGTGTGTGTGTGTGTGTGTGTATGTGGTGCGGTGGTAGTTGTGGTGATGGTGGTGGTGTGTATAATTGTGTGTGTGTGTGTGTGTGTGTGTGTGTGTGTGTGTGTGTACGTGTGTACGTGCGTGTGTACGTGTGTCATGTGTTAGAGAGAGAAAGAAAGAAAGAGAGAGTGTGTGGTCTGCGTTCGTCCGTGTGTATGCGTGTATGTACGTGCTTGTCTGTGCATGCATGCGTGCGTGCGTGCGATGAGTGTGTCTGAATGCACGCGCATGTGTGTTTGTATGTATATGTGTGTGTGCTTGAGATAGGCCTTAAATAATAAATTTTCTACAGTTTCAAACATTGCAGGCGAACTCTTAGCCGCTGTTACCTTCAGACTCTCTCCTATTCACACACAGAAACAAAAGACATTAAAAGCAGGAACAACAACAACAACAACAACACACACACACACACACACACACACACACACACACACACACACACACACACACACACACACCAAACATACAATACAAAAAACAACAACAAAAAAACAAAAACCCAGCCGACAAACCACCCAACCAGTCCACAAACATCCTCACAGCTTCCGCTGTTGGTCAGCCAGTAGTCCAAGTGGTCACTGTCTTGGTCAGTGGCGCTGATGACCCCAACGCTGACCCCTTTCTGTACAGTCTCGGCCACCGTGAAAGTGTACGGGGCTGAGGTGAATTCAGGGTAGTTCTGGTTGACTGCATCGATGGTCACCTTCACCCGTGTTGACTGCCATCTACAACACGGAAAACAATTACTGCGTGGTTTTGTCACTGCTGAAGGTATAATGTGACCTTTACAGTGAATTTATTTTCACAGACTGAAAGCAAAAACGAGCAGTGATAGATGTTCATTCAAACAATTAAAGAATGTTTCATACATACATATACACAAACATAATAACCAAATCATCGAAAGTTGAGGAATCATTATACAAGACTCACCGTCGGGATTCTTTGGGAGCTTTGTCGTCTGCTTTGACGTCAAAGAAGACAACTCCCACGTCTTGCTGTGTCAGATTCCTGGCTAGAGTTATGACCCCTGTCGTAGAGTCCACAGAGAAAGCATTCACGACAGTGGCTGGGTTGTCATTGGCATTGATGCTGTAGGTAATTTCGCCATTGTTTCCGCTGTCAGCATCGGTGGCGTTCACCTGTAAGAAAGATTTAATTCATTGAAAAGATACCGTCGAAGCTTTTGGCATCTTCTAGATCATATTCAAAGCGTGTAAACAATTAATTCTGACTGTATTATAAATACTGCCTGTCTGACAGTACTGTCCGTGAGGGTGTGGGTTCGAATCCCGCTCTCGCCCTTTCTCCTAAGTTTGACTGGAAAATCAAACTGAGCGTCTAGTCTTTCGGATGAGACGATAAACCGAGGTCCCGTGTGCAGCATGCACTTGGCGCACTGAAAAAGAACCCATGGCAACGAGAGTGTTGTCCTCTGGCGAAATTACGTAAAATGAAATCCACTTTCATAGGTACACAAATATGTAAGCATGCACTCAAGGCCTGACTAAACGCGTTGGGTTATGCTGCTGGTCAGGCATCTGCTCAACAGATGTGGTGTAGCGTGTATGGATTTGTCCGAACGCAGTGACGCCTCCTTGAGAAAGTGAAAGTGAAACTGAAACTGAAACTGAAACTGACAGTACTGTAATCATAAAGCCCGTCAATTATCACGTCCTTAGCATTGGATTTTTTTTTTTATACCACAAAGGCTTTTAACAATTTGCCTGTGCCATATATAAAAAATGCGACCAGCTGAATTGACGCGCACGCGCGCGTGTGTGTGTTCGACCGACTCAGACACAGTATGAAGATGAAACTTTCAAAATTTCAACAGTATTCAGATGCTTCTCCAATATGTTAACTGGAATCGCCTCTGACAATCGTAAAAAAAAAAAAAAAAAAAAAAAATCATTTTAAAAATATTTTAAAAATAGACAAATAAAAAGACCTCGTTTGACGAGCTAGTCTTTCATTCCTGCCACGGATGTTAAACTTTCCCAACTCTTTCTCTGTCTCTGTCTCTGTCTCCGACACACACACACACACACACACACACACACACACACACACACAGAGACACCCTTCTCAAACCCCTTCCTATCGTGGTAACTCACACTCTACCACGTACGGAACTGGTCAGAAAACACGCCCAATAACAACAACAACAACAATAATAATAGTAATGATAATAATGATGTACATTCAAATAGCGCCCTTTCTCTCTAAGAGCTCAGGGCGCTTTACATGATAGAAAATCTTACAAATTACATAAAAATCATTCATGACCACTCTTTGTCAAAATCCCTCCCTCCCTCCATCCACTCTCCCTCTCCCACTCTTCATGCAATCCAAAGTGAGCAGACATAGTTGGTGTTGGAGAAGAAGTAAGCTGAGAGTGTTTATCGATAGTTTCAGTTTCAGTTTCAGTAGCTCAAAGAGGCGTCACTGCGTTCGGACAAATCCATATACGCTACACCACATCTGCCAAGCAAATGCCTGACCAGCAGCGTAACCCAACGCGCTTAATCAGGCCTTGAGAAAAAAAAAAAATAAATAAAAAGGTGAATAAATAATAGATAAGCTCACATAAATAAATAAATGATAATTATGATATAAAAAAGGTGGTAGTAATGATAATAATAATAAAATAATAATAATAATAAATAAATAAATAAATAAGACAACAATGATGATAGATAAGCAAATAAATGTAAAACATGAAGACACACATTCACACATACACCCACACATGCATAACAGATATGCACCAAACATGCAGTTTCACAGATATGAAAGCACAGTGAAAATTAATACATATAAACGCACATGAGCTCCAACACAAAAAAAGATGAGTATTATAGTAACACACCCGTCCCACGGGAGTGGCGACCAGGGCTGTCTGGTTGAGGGAGAAGCGGTAAGGCTGGCCGTGGAACACAGGGTTGTTGTCATTGACGTCCTGCACTGTCACGTTCACCACACTCAGGTTGCTCTTCTTCTTCTCCGCAGTCTGGTCCTCTTCGGCGTACACCTGCCCACAGCCGCATCCCTTCTCTTGTCTGCGCGCTTGTGCTTTGTGCTTGTGTGTGTGTGTGTGTGTGTGTGTGTGTGTGGTCTGGTCTGTCTGTCTGTATGTATGTATACATTATGTGTGTGTGTGTGTGTGTGTGTGTGTGTGTGTGTGCGGATGGATGGATGGATGTTTGTATGTGTATGGATGGATGGATGTGTGTATGTATGCATGTATGTATGTATATGATAATTTATGTATGTGTCTGCATGTGTGTGTGTGGATGGATGGATGTTTGTATGTTTGTATTGTATCGATGGATGAATGGATGTGTGTATGCTTGTATGTATGTATATATATGTGTTTGTGTGTGTGTGTGTGTGTGTGTGTGTGTGTGTGTGTGTGTGTGAATGGATAGATGGATGGATGGATGGGTGAATAATAATATACGTTTTGTGCGCACGCGCGCGCGCGTGTGTGTTGGTGTGTGTGTATGTGTGTGCATGCGGGCGTGCGGGCGTGCGTGTGTGTGTGTGTGAGTGTGTGTGCGCGCGCGTGTGTTCGTGAGTGACAAAGCGCGTATGCCTATGTGCACATATGCCAGCGCGCGCGCGCACGTGCGTGCATGTGGTGGTGGAGCGGCAGACAGCAGCCCTACGTGCAGGAGGTAGAACTGCCGGGTCTCTCTGTCCAGGGGGCCGCTGACCGTGAGGATGCCCACCGTGTGGTCCGTGCTCACACTGAACGGCACGCTGCCGTTTTCCTGCACGTGGAACTGAAAACTGCTGTTCGCTCCCTGCAACCACAACACACCTGCCTTGTTTATTTAACCAGAGAACTTTTCTCATCCGTTCCAGGGAGAAACAAAAAACACTTCATCACCCCCCCAAAACCCCAACAACAACAACAACAACAAGCAACCCACCAAACAAAAACCAACACTTCTAGGAGAAGTCTGCTTGATGATGATGGTATTTCTGCCATAAAAAGATTGTTTCTGTGAGTTTTATTTTTTCTAATGCCCAACAAGAAAGAAAAGGTCTGGGCACATCACTCCGTTTTTCTGCATCATCTCCACTCGCTCCCTGTCTCACAGAGAATGAGTACAAGATCAGCACTCTATGTTATAAATGTATTCACAAATCTGCTGCTTCCTATCTCTGTGGCTGCCTTCACCTCTACACTCCATCTAGCTCTCTACGATCGGCTTCGGATCCACTCTGTTCATGCATACCCAGATTCAAACACTTCACTGTTAGACGCCGTTTTTCTCTGTCTCTGGACCTTGCATTTGGAATGAACTTCATCTTTCGCTTCGTCAGGTATCCTCACTAAGTTCTTTCGTCTGGCCTTAAAACCCACCTCTTTCCAAGATAGTCTCCCTCCCCTGCCTTTTCTTTGTCTTCAGTTTCTCAAGCTTAGAGTTATACATGCGTGTTAATGGCTGGTGTGAAAGCGCTTTGATTTGTCTTTGCACAAGATTCAGCGCTATATGAAGACTTGCTTTTATGTTTCGTTAACATATTATCATCATAGCCCTGTGGCAATATCACCAATTTGAACATAATATGCTCCATCAGAAAGATGATAGCCTATATCTGATCATGTTTACTGCTTTCAAAATGTGGGCCTTTCCTGTACATGACGCCTATGTCAGTAGCCCCCCCCCCCCCACACAACCCCAGAAACAACAACAAAAAAACAAAAAAAAACCGCCCACACCCACAGCTTTAAACACACACACACACACACACAGAGAAAGAAAATTCGAACCTGATCTGCGTCAGAGGCGGACACGGTGAGAACCACGGTGCCAGGGGGGGACCCCTCCAACACGTCACCCGAATACGTCACGCTGGACATGACGGGAGAGTTGTTGTTGACGTCATATACCGTCACCGTCACGCTGGCCACGGAGAAGCGGTCTGTCGGTCGGTCGGTCTGGTATGCCTGTTTGACGTCACACACATGATAATAATAATAATAGTAATAGTAAAGAGAGCTCAAAGCGCTTTACAATAAACATTAAACACACACACACATACCCACACACGCACACACGCACACACAACCTTACCCTGACGTTGAGGG
Source organism: Babylonia areolata (assembly GCA_011634625.1). Taxonomy (NCBI): domain Eukaryota; kingdom Metazoa; phylum Mollusca; class Gastropoda; order Neogastropoda; family Buccinidae; genus Babylonia; species Babylonia areolata. The sequence goes on from JAAQRG010300336.1 coordinate 14,215, forward strand.
TGAACTGACCAGGGTCCAGCCTCCCTGTGACCTGAAGGGACCCGTTGGTCAGCACCGTGAACCTGTGCTCCTGGACCTCCGTGCCTGAACACACACACACACACACACACACACACACACACACACACGTTATGCAAAGTCATCGCGAATGAATGTGCATGTACATCGATCGTTGCATGCACAGGTGCGATCACACACACACACACACACACACACACACACACACACACACACACACATACATGGTACCTGTCCGGAAGCGAAAGAAATTTCAAAAGACGATGTCATTTCAAGTTTTAAGAAATACCCATTCAGTCCACCAACCAAACAGTTAATCAATAAATCCACCAAACACTCAGTCAATGAATCAGTTAAGCAGTCAGTAAACCAACTAACTAACGAACGTATCGATTAAATCAGCTAACCAAATCCAAGCACAGACACAATGACAACTCAGTCCACCAACCAACCAACCAGTCACCACACAGATCAGTCAAACAACAGATCACACGGTCTCCTCGCGGCCAGAGCTCACTTGGGTCAAGCTCGAAGAGGACTTCAGCGTTCAAGGTGTCCCCGTCATGGGCGGTGATGGCAGGCTGTGTGGTGAAGATCTCCCCCTGGTACACCTACAAAAAGAAGGTTCCCATGAATTTAACATGGTTCCGTTCAGTTCAGTTGCTCAAGGAGGCGTCACTGCGTTCAGACAAATCCATAATAGGTATACGCTACACCACATCTGCTAAGCGAATGTTGCATACCTGTTATGCATGTCTGTGTATGTGTGAATGTGTGTCTGTATGTTTTACATTTATTTGCTTATTTATCATCATTGGTTGTGTGTGTGTGTGTGTGTGTGTGTGTGTGTGTGTGTGTGTGTGTGTGTATGTGTATGTGTGTGTGTGTGTGTGTATGTGTGTGTGTG
>JAAQRG010300337.1:0-5000 GCA_011634625.1 Babylonia areolata
AATGAAAGGAGTGGGAAGGGACAGAGTGGGCAGACACTTCTTCGGAAAGGTCACAGGATTAAGATTCCAATACAAACAATAAACTTGTCTGAAAGAAAATGTGTTTTCCACCCATTTTTTAACATCGTGTGCGCGAAAGCACACGCTTAGACTATGCTGGGGGTAGTGAGTGGGGGCGGGGGGTGTTAACGTGTGTGTGTGTGTTCGTGTGTTTATGCATGCGCACGTGTGTGTGTGTGTGTGTGTGTCTGTCTTCTATCATTATGTCTGTGTGTGTGTGTGTGTGTGTGTGTGTGTGTGTGTGTGTGCGCGCGCGCGCGCGCGTGTGTGTGTGTATATGTGTGTGTGTGTGTGTCTCTGTTAATGGAAAGATGGGCGGGCGTTTATGTGTGCCCTCGTGTGTGTACCCAACCTGGTTGGTTGGTTTGTTTGTTTGTTTGATTGTTTGTTCGTTCGTTCTTTCGTTCGTTTCTTCGTTTCTTCGTTCGTTCAGCCATTTAACTCACCAGGAAAATACACAAACCCTCTCCCACCCCCAACAACATCCAGCTCATCCCCACCCACCCTCATCCCTCTGCATCTCGCATCCTGAAAAGAAGCACAGACCTTGAAAAACAAACAAACAAATCTGATAAATGTTTCCCAAAACAAGCAGCTCTTTCGCTGTCGAGCCATGGATCGGAATAAAGAGCTGCTGAATGTTTTCTCATTTTCTCCCTGCCTTTCTTCCTTCCTTCCTTCCTTCCTCCTTTCTTTAACTTTGCCTTTGGATCTAAAAGCTATGGAGGAAGGAGTTTGGGGGGAGGTAGGTTATGCAAGGGTTGGGGATTATGATGGTGGTGGTGGTGGTGGTGGTGGGGGTCGATGGCTGAGGGGCAAGCTAGATGCGGTGCACAGTTTACAGTCTGATTTATGCTCGGACAATTTGCCACAAGATTTTGACTATCCGCTGGCGGGGGATGCTGACCAGGGCGATCTCACAGAAATGATTGATTGATTCCAGTTTCACGATGAGAAGGAGGAGAGTGGGGTTGTGTGTGTATGGGATTGAGGAAGGGCAGGAAAGGGTGCAGAGGGGAAGAAAAATGGAAAATGGATGCAGAGAGACGAGAGAGCACATACAAAGAGACATAAAGACAGACAGAAATAGAAGGGTAAAGACAAAGGCAGTGGAATCACAGGCATGGAGAGAGAAAGGCGTGCAGACAAGCAGATCAAGGCACAGACAGAGAGAGAGAGGTATGGGGAGGAGGGAGGAAGGGAGGGAAGGTGAGGGGGCGGAGGAAAGGAGGAGGAGAGAGAAAGAGGGGGAAAGAGAGGGAGGTAAGGAGAGAGAGGGGGAGGAAGAGGGAGAGAGAGATGGGAGAGACAGAGAGGGGGAGGGAGAGAGAGAGAAAGAGGAGTAGAAAGAGAGAGTAGAGAGGTGGAGGGAGGGAGGCATCGAGGGAGAGAGAGAGAGAGAGAGAGAGAGAGAGAGAGAGAGAGAGAGAGAGCTTGAATTTAATTTGCAAGGCCACCAGCTTGTCTGGACGCAGAAAACAAAAGCAATATTATTTTTACCACAAAAAGCCAGTGAAATGTTACATTTCATGAAAACGTGTTCAGACTGTCAGTTCTTATCTTTTATTTACAAATCATGATATAAGAACATCGCAACAAAGTGAGTCATAATTCTATTTTCATTTTATAAGAGTAAAACTTACGGCGGTTGATAAATATCTTAAGTGTTTCATAATGTATTTGCTCTGACATAATGATCACTGCGTGTGTGTGAGTGGGTGAGTGTGTATGTGCGCGCGCGCGTGCGTACGTGTGTGTGTGCGTGTGTCTGTGTGTTTGTCTCTGTGTGTCTGTGTGCGTGATCAACATGTATACAGAATGGACATATGTTAAACTGATACCTGTTTCACCGATGGGTGTTGATAGCACAGAAGTTGAAACTTCACAAACGCTTTACGCTTTTAAGGGATTTCATACAAATGGCTTCAGGAAAGTACGCCTACTTTTCGCGTTATTGTGATGTCTTGAGAGAACGGTAAGTTGCGTGCCTCACGTTGTCCCGTTTCTTTACAATCATTCGTTGTTTCAGTTTACAGAGACACAGGTTCTCGTGAATCACTCTATAATTTAATCATGCATAAGAAAAACCACACATTAAAAAAAACTGAAAAATTAATCATTTTGATATTTTTGGGATGTGGAGGATACAATAGCAATATACCCAGAAACACAACTTAAGTCTAACAATGTCAAATGAAACAAATAAAATGCACACACAAAAATAATAAATTCTAAAGATGATTATAATTTACAAACAAACCAGTCAAACTTCACCATATTGAACTGAGTGTTCCAAATGTAAGGACAAGTTACACGCCCTTCTTCAGTTCCATGAATTAACTTCAGTTAAGTTGTGTTTTAACCCCGGCACAAAATAAATTCCTTAACGGATGATATCGATATTCAGCGCTACTTGGTATCACTCTGTTTCGAATAATTTTCGGGATAGCACTTTTTAAGAACTAGCCAAATTGTGACGAACACTATAGTCACCTGCAGATAGTAATTCGTAAGCCAACTTGGTAGCTTAATGAGAAGCAGTTGCAATTCCAGCGAAGGTCCACCTGTGTATATTTCATTATCGTGACCTTGACCTTGACCTTAATCATCTCACTTGGGTGCTCAGAGATATATTCAAGTAGCGTTTACAAACAAACAAGCAAAGCACTTCAGTGTCATAGATACACGACAAACCCTGGATTTCAGCGGCATATAGCAACCGATTAAATTTACGTTTGAATTATCAAACAGTTTGACAATGACACACAAATGCATACACCACTTCTCACCACTGTTGTTTCTAAAATTCATAACATAATTGTATGGCCCACGCTAATCCCAGTGACTTGTTGCTATTCACTCTTTCGATGTTTTTCCCTCGGCAAAATGATTTTTCCTGTTTTAACAAGATATCTTCCCTTCCTAAATTAAAACGTGATCTTAATTTTTATGTAAATCTACGTTAAATGGAAACGAAGCCGAAGCCTTTTCAAGATCATTTATCTCGTTTTGAAACCCGTCAAGATTGCAGGAAACAAAACAAAACAAAAATTATCCGGAAGCAAGAGCAAAAAAACAACAAAACCTGATTAAAACAGAAACCCGACTTTTCCGTGTTGTGTAATTTTGTCAACAACTTCCGTGATCTGCATGGAAACGATCAGAGGAGTTGGGGATGAAATACAACCCTGTTCTACTCCAGAAATCCAACGGGAACGAAAACAAGAAAACTCAGGAACACAGGAAATTTAATGCAAAGTCCACCAGCCTGTTCACATTACAACACGTACACCTTAAAAATAACGGTATGAAAAACTGAAGGAAAAAAGATTCAACAAACGTGAAAAACTATCAACAAATAAATGAATAAATAAATGATTAAAACGATTTGCTCAACCACGCTATTTGAATAAGAGACAGACAGACAGACAGAGACAGACACAGAGAGAGAGAGAGAGAGAGACTCGGGTAAGTTACCCGATACTTGTCAGCACACACACAATTCTGGCTAAAGTGAGAAAATGTCAAACAACACACACACACACACACACACACACACACACACACACACAGAGAGAGAGAGAGACAGAGACAGAGAGACAGACAGACAGACAGACAGAGACAGAGAGACATAGAGAAACAGAGAGAGAGAGAGACACACACACACACACACATACACACACACGCACACGCACACACACACACACACACACACACACACACACACACACACACACACACACACACGGCGGAGAGACAGCCAAAGAGATTCTTGTCCACGTTGGAGCATGTCCACTGTGATGTGTTCTCTTTCATTCCCTCTTTACCCATGTCTTCTCCAATGTGTGTCCTCTTTCCTCTTTACCTTGTCCTCTCCTATATTCCCGCTTTACTTTGTCCTCTTTTATGTATGTCCTCTTTTATTCCCTCTTGTCGTCTCTGATGTATGTCCTCTTTTCTTTCCTCTTCACCTGTGTCTTTCCTTAATAAGTATGTCCTATATTTTCCCTGCGTTCCCGTGTTCTCTCTGATGTGTGTGCCCTCTTTTATTCACTCTTTACGCATGCTGTCTGTGGTGTAAGTCCTTTGTTTTTTAATTCCCTATTTACCCACATTCTTTCGGATGTATATCCACTTTGATCTTCTCTTTGCCAATGTTCTTTCTTTACGCGCTTTACTTTGTTCTCTCTCATGTATGTCGGAATTAATTCCTTCTTTACCATTGTTCAATCTGATGTATGCCCTCTGTTATTCCCTCTTTAATTGTTCTCCTCTGGTGTATATCATCCTTTATTCCCATTTTACACATGTCTTTTCTGATGTATATCTTCTCTCATTCCCCTTTTACTGTGCCCTCTGATGCACGTGCTATTAAGTTCCCTTTAGCTAGCCGCTTATATGTATATCCTGTATTATGCCCTCTTTACCCATGTCCTCCTTGATGTATGTCTTCTTTTTTCCCTCTTGTCTTCTGTGATGTATGTCCTCTTTTATTCACTCTTGTCCTCTGTGATGTATGTCTTCTTTTATTCCCTCTTGTCTTCTCTGATGTATGTCCTCTTTCATTCACTCTTGTCTTCTCTGTTGACTGTCTTCTTTTATTCCCTCTTGTCTTCTCTGATGTATGTCCTCTTTAGTCCCTCTTTATCCACGCCTTCTCTCTGATGTATGTCCTCTTTTATTCCCTCTTGTCTTCTCTGATGTATCTCCTCTTTATTCCCTCTTTATCAACGCCCTCTCTCTGATGTATGTCCTCTTTTATTCCCTCTTGTCTTCTCTGATGTATGTCCTCTTTTATTCCCTCTTGTCTTCTCTGATGTATGTCCTCTTTAGTCCCTCTTTATGCACGTCCTCTCTCTGGTGTATGTCTTCTTTAGTCCCTTTTTATGCACGTCCTCTCTCTGGTGTATGTCCTCTTTAGTCCCTCTTTATCCACGTCC
>JAAQRG010300337.1:12500-15182 GCA_011634625.1 Babylonia areolata
AGTTTTGCGATTCAGCTGTAATATTTTGGTCGTCTTCATTGTTCGCACTGCTAAGTTCGCCTGCGGTTTGTTTGGGGTTTTTTTGTTTGTTTGTTTGTTTGTTTTGTTGTTTTTGTTGTTGTTGTTGTTTGTTTGTTTTTGTTTTTTGTTTGTTTGTTTTTTTGTTTTGTTTTTGGGGTTTTTTTCGGGGGTTTTTTTTTGTTTGTTTGTTTGTTTTTGTTTTTTCAGCAAACTACTGCTGCTGCTGCTGCTGCTGCTGCTGCTGCTGCTGCTGCTACCAAAGTAGACCCTGAACTCCATTGGCTATATGGTTGACATGTTGACAAAACTGGTTGCAGAGTCTATATTTTAAAGAAATCGTGTGGACCACATTAACACGAGCGTGTGTTTGCACAGAGGAGGGGCGTATGTTTCCTTTGGTTAAGACTGGTTGTAAGATTGTTATCATGTCCTTTTGCAAAGTCCTTGACTTTCGACAGCTGAAGTTCGGTAGAAGTTGGATATGTTCACGTTCTTTTTGCCCGACTATAATTATTATGAAGGAGTCGTGTGTCTGTCAGTGTGTTTGGGTCTCTATTTGTGTCTCTGTCTGTGTGTCTGTGGCTTAATCTGTATGTTTGTGTTTATGTGTGAGTGCCTCTGTGTGTGTGTGTGTGTGTGTGTGTGTGTCTGTGTCTGTGTCTGTGTCTATGTGTGTGTGTGTGTGTGTGTGTGTGTGTCTGTGCGTTCATATGTGTGTGCGTGTGTGAGTGTGTCTGTCTATCTGTATCTGTTTGAACGAGTGCCTGCGCACTATGTGTACGATTATGTTGATAGTGGGTAATGGGTGAACAACGGTTTAAAAAAAGATAATAATGATGATAAAAAATGTGCACCCTGTAGACAACCTAGACTTCAATGTCCGGACAGCGACACTCCTCTAACCAAGAAGCCAGAGCTTTCCAAAGCTGTATTCCATCTGACAATATGATCTGAATTATTAATTCATACCCTCCAGTACTGAAAAGCTCCCTTTCCTGCAGGCAATAGTTACCTTTTTTCTATCAACGTCGGCTCACAACTTTGGGGGTTTCCTTACGTGACTATAATTTTTATTTTCTAAAAAAAAAGCGAGCAGTTTCCCTTCTTGGTCGCAGTATAGCCGGGAGAATGGATGGAGTCTGCCAACTCGTCTTCCGTTTGTGTCTGTGAGAGACAGTCCGCAGGGAACAGAGGCTGGTCTCCACCACCGGCACAATGTTGACAGGGCTGAGTGGCAGCAGAAAGACTGACCAGGCTCGGGGGGAATAAGGGGGAGGAGAAAGAAAGAAAGAAAGAAAAACACAAAAAAGTAGAGCGGGGGGGGGAAGAGAGAATAAGAAAAGAGACAAAGAAAAGGAGGTATCGAACGAGAAAGAAAGAAAGAAAGAAAGAAAGAAAATAACATAGAGCTGAGCGGTAGAATAAAATGAGACAAAGAAAAGGAAATCAAACGAGAAAGAAAGAAAGAAAGAAAGAAATACAGAAGTGGAGAGACAAAGACAAACAGGAGAGACAAAGAAAATTAGAAAGGAAAGACGGTGGATAAGAAGGAAAAGTGGTGGAGAGAAGAAAAGACGAAGAAAGAACAAAAGAAAGAAAGAAAGAAGGAACCGTAGTGGGGGGCGGGGGGGGGTAAGAAGAGACGCGCAGAAAAGGAGGAAGGAAAGAAGAAAGAAACAAAGAAAGAGACAAAGAAAGTCCAGAACGAGCACACAAAAACAAGCAACTTCAATGCAAGCGATATTACCAGTCCACCTATTTCAGACTTTTTCCCTCTCCCTGCCAACGACAGATATGTGATGAGCTGGGTGTTTGTGTCTTCTTACAGTGTTTGCTTTGTTACATTTTTCGTTCATGAGTTTAAGAGTGTCGGTTTCACCTAACAGTTAATCTTATCCTATTGGGTTCCTTGATCTCATTTTTTTCGCGTCCTTATACATGCACCAACACAAGCATGCACGTATGTATGTGATGATCCGCAAGAGCGTTTGTGTCGCTGACGTTTCGGACAGGCAGACAGACAGACAGACAGAAAAAAATCATTATATCATCGTCATTAACTTGAAAATCCCTATCTCGTATATCTCTTAGCTCGCAGAATAACCCACAAGTGTGCAATCTGGGAGTTTGATTTCTAGGAGCGGTGCCTTAATCATCTCCTGAGAAATGGATCCGTCATTAACAATACGGACGATCGATTCATCAAAGCCAGTCAGCAAGATGTTGTGTGTTTTTTTCTGAAAGCTGGCGTCCCTGGGTCTGAGCGTACATCAAACGGCAAATTGCTATGCTTTAAAGAGGGAATAAATAGGGCTTTTCTCAGTTGGGCGCTAAAGAAACGGCGTGACCCAAAGCATCATTCGTATGTCTGTCTGTCTGTGTGTCTGTGTGCCTGCGTGTCTGCCTATCTCTCTATATAGATAGAGAGATAGATAGATATACTAAAAGAATATGCGTCACGGACAAGACTGATGAAGCCCTGTGGGTAAAAATCTTAGCGAGTAGGAAAAGGGACAATTCTTTTTCTTTGGGGTTTATTTAGCATTTTCTGTTGTTCTCTTTCGAGAATCTACCTCTGTGGAATCATTTTCATGGAGTGGTGCCAGCAAGTCCAGGATTTATATTGTGTTATACAAATATATATATATATATATATATATA
>JAAQRG010300351.1:0-7500 GCA_011634625.1 Babylonia areolata
TTTTGACGCTTTGATGTTTTACTGTCATTGACTGTACAGTCCTTGTGACAGGGGGGAACAATACATTAACAGGAAACATAAGATCAAACAAAGAAACAGAATATAAATCAACATTCTCATCACACACACAAATAATGTATATACCGAAAATGGGACAAACATAAATCAACTGATCACTTCGGTCAGCTCGACCATCCAAAATGAATAAATATTTTTGTATACACATGCACACAATCACGTGTATCTATCAAATTATCATCAAATAATATGTCCTATAATAGTTTTTTTTCCCATAAATGAATAAACGAATTTTGCTTTACTCATATTTGTACATCTCAACTTCTGTTGATCATTTTCTTTCGAAAATCCCTTGCTTCTGAAATATATTTAGCAAATGATTTTATGATGTCTTCATCATTCGATCTGAGCAGCATTGTCATATCTTCTCTTTATACTACATCCTTTTCAAAAAGAATACTTTTTTTTTTACGAATAAAATCATAAGATTTGCACTGAAAGACAAAATGGTTTTCATCATCAGTAGCTGAGTTACATATTGGACAGGGAGTGTGTGTCTGGAGAGAGAGAGAGAGAGAGAGAGAGAGAGAGAGAGAGAGAGAGAGAGAGAGAGAGAGAGAGAGAGAGAAGACAAATTCTTTATTATCGAGGATAATAGATAAGCACTGGCGCGCTTTTTTTCATCCAGTCCCCGCCCTGAAACAGGGTCTACACTACACAAAACTACATTATATGTGTCATTGCATGCACTACATAGTGGTACTTAAATTCATAGAATGCGAATACTATACTACATAAAAGCATAAGAATGGTAAAAATAAGACACACACACACACACACACACACACACGCACACACACACACACACACACATACAGAGAGAGAGACAGAGACAGAGACAGAGAGACAGAGACAGAGAGACACAGAGAGAGAGAGGCAGAGACAGAGAGAGAGAGAGAGACACAGAGAGAGACAGACAGATAGAGACAGACAGACAGAGATAGACAGAGAGAGAGAGAGAGACATAGAGAGAGAGAGACAGAGAGACAGAGACAGAGAGACAGACAGAGAGAGACAGACAGAAACAGAGAGACAGAGACAGAGAGACAGACAGTCACAGAGAGAGACAGACAGAGAGAGAGACAGAAACAGAGAGACAGAGACAGACAGATAGAGAGAACGAACGAACGAACGAACGAACGAACGAACGAACGAAATTTTATTTTACGAGGGTAAAGGAGTAAGCACAAAGTACTTTTTTACATCCAGCCCTCTGGGCATGAATAATAATTGGAAAAAAAGCAACAAAGTAAAAAAAAAAAAAAAAAAAAGAAAAAAAAAGCGAGAGTCAATTCACAACATCAACGTCAAAATTGCATAAGCATGTGCAAACATAACATAGAACGTATGTACAATACAATATCGCGATAGATGAATAACAACGAGGACAATAGGGTAGGGGCGTGGTGGAGAGCGGAAGAAAGAATGGACAAGAGGAAGAGTAAAGAAGGCAGGGGAGGCTGACAACAGACAGATATAGTGACAGTGACAGTGGAGAGACATAGAGACTGACAGGGGAGGAGAGAGGCGTATATATATTGACAATCTATACATGATTTTTGTTTATAATTGATATGTGTCACATAATCACATGTTTTTCAATAAATGTGCACGATATATGTTTTTAAAGTTAGGGATGCTTTTTACAGTGTTTACATTGAGGCAGGATAATAATTCATTCCATAAACAGCCCCCTGAATAAGACAGACTAGATTTAAAAAGATCGATCCTTGGAAGTGGTACCATAACTTTATGAAGATGACGATGAGTGTTGATTACAAATTTATTCTTCAGCGAGGGGGGAGCAAATCCAGACATGAGAGAGAGAGAGAGAGAGAGAGAGAGAGAGAGAGAGAGAGAGAGAGAGAGAGAGTATGTGTGTGTGTCGTGTGAGAGAGAGACAGACAGAGAGAGAGAGAATTGAATAATTTTTATTTTCTGATGGTAACATAAGCAAAATAATGCTTTTTTTTTCATGCAGCCCTCGAAAGGGGAAACAGTAACCTAAACAAAGGGGGTATTATTATATCACTACAGCATGCATATTATAGTCATGGATACATGAATGGAAATTTGACATTTACAACACTAAATAGAGGAGAATAAGAGGTGTGAGAGATATAAGGGGACAGAGAGAGAGACAGAGAGAGAGACAGAGACAGAGACAGATAGACAGGTACACAGAATTAGAGTGAACAGGAAGCGAGGGAAGCAGTAGCAGTAGCAGCAGCAGCAGCAGCATTTTACCAATAACTCGTAACCAAAGCTCAGTGTTCTCTACTTCTTTTTTTCTTGGAATCTTTTTTTTTTTTTTTTTTTTTTTCATTTTTGTAAAGCAACTTCAAAATCTCTTTTTTTTTCCACAGTTCAACGTCTGACGCGTCTGCCACGCACGCTCAAGCATACTGAAGGAGGTTTGTTTGTGTGTCTCTGGCAGACATATTGAAAATCGCTCACGCTCATAGCAAGCAAGAAAAAAAAAAAAAAAAAAAAAAAAGAGGCATTCCTTGCTCCCCCACGTTTTGCTTAACAGCCTCCCGCCGCCATTACTTTGTCTTTCAACGCCACCTGCTGGACCCGGGCGGCAGTAGCAAGGGTGTTAACTCCGTTACACCCAAGAATAGCGGCTGACATTGTGGAGAAGAGGAGTTCGAGCTGCTCTGCAGAGTCTTTCAACATGTAGAATTCTTTCCACGTTCGCGGCCGCGTCAGAGTTTTGCTGACGTTTTGGGATGCACAGCAAAAAACACGTCAGAAGAATGTGATGGATTCAGAATGCTGGCCCCGGGTGGCGGTGGTGTGTGTGTGTGGGGGGAGGAGGAGGGAAGGGGGGGGGGGGCGGGGGTCAGATCATGAAATGGTCACACGCGCTTACGCACACGCGCATCGCATACATAATTATTATTATGCGTACATTCACACACGCGTGAACACGAATGACTTGCGCCCACACATATACGGCGAATACATAGTTATACATGCGAGCACATACGCACAAACACACACACGCACGCACGCACGCACGCACGCACGCACACACACACACACACACACACACACACACACGCATGAGAGAGAGACAGAAACAGAGACAGAGAGACGCACATATATGCAGCCACACACACGCACACACACATACAAGCTCACGCACGCATCTCACACGTCTCACACACACACACACACACACACACACACACACACACACACACACAAGCATGCACGCACGCATGCACGCACAGACACGCAGACAGAGAGAGAGAGAGAGAGAGAGAGAGAGGGACAGAAACACACACACACACACACACACACACACACACACACACACACACACACACACACACACACACACACGGACAGTGATGTTGTGCATGCAGACAGTGTTGTAGAACTTCTCGCCATGTGCACACTCAAGCGGCTTGTGTGTATTGCTGCGGTATTGTACCGCACGTGTAAACATCATCACACGCAATCCAAACAATCATACTTCAAAGGGAGGAAAAAGCCATGGTCACCCAAACTGTTTGTATGTATATATATATATGTGTTCTGGTGTATATCATTGTGTATGTGCGTACTTCGTCTGTTGTGTCTGTGTATTGGTTTATTCTGCCCGTGTGTTAGATTGTGTCTGTGTAGTTTGGTTTATTTTGTTCTGCGTGTTGGTTTTTTTTTGTTTTGTTTTTTTATTGTGTTTTCTCTGTGCTGGATTATACTGTGTCGTGTTGTGTCTGTGTTCTGGTTTATTGTGTCTGTGTTCTGGTTTATTGTGTCTGGGTATTGGTTTATTGTGCCTGGGTGTTGGTTTATTGACTGTGGATTGGTTGATTGTGTGTATGTGAACTGGTTTATTGTGTCCGTGTATTAGTTTACTGTGTCTGCGTATTGGTTTATTGTGTCTGTGTACTGGTTTGTTGTGTCTGTAAACCGGTTTATTGTGTCTGTGTACTGGTTTATTGTGTCTGTGGACTGGTTTATTGTGTCTGTGTACTGGTTTGTTGTGTCTGTAAACCGGTTTATTGTGTCTGTGTACTGGTTTATTGTGTCTGTGTACTGGTTTATTGTGTCTGTGTACTGGTTTATTGTGTCTGTGTACTGGTTTGTTGTGTCTGTGTATTGGTTTATTGTGTCTGTGTACTATTTAATTGTGTCTGTGTAATACTTTATTGTGTCTGTGTATTAGTTTATTGTGTCTGTGAACTGGTTTATTGTGTCTGTGTATTAGTTTATTGTGTCTGTGAATTGGTTTATTGTGTCTGTGTATAGGTTTATTGTGTCTGTGAATTGGTTTATTGTGTCTGTGTATAGGTTTATTGTGTCTGTGTACTATTTAATTGTGTCTGTGTATTGCTTTATTGTGTCTGTGAATTGGTTTATTGTGTCTGTGTACAAGTTAATTTGTTTGTGAACCGGTTTATTGTGTCTGTGCATTGGTTTATTGAGTCTGTGAACTGGTTTATTGTGTCTGTGAACCAGTTTATTGTATCTGCGTACTGGTCTGTTGTGTCCGTGTAATAGTTTATTGTGTCTGCATATTGGTTTATTGTGTCTGTGTATAGGTTTATACTGTGTCTGTGAACTAGTTTATCCGTGTATTAGTTTGTCTGTGTATTAGTTTACTGTATTAGTTTACTGTGTCTGTGTAATGGGGATGAGGTGGTAGGGGGCAGTGAACGGGGTTAGGGTGTGTGTGTGTGTGTGTGTGTGTGTGTGTGTGTGTGTGTGTGTCGGGGGTGGGGATGGGGGGCGGAGGGGAACGTGTATGGGATGAAAACACTGTCAACAACAACAACAACAAACCAGTACATAACACCGTGACCAGGCATAGCATGGTTTTTAGTTCTGCCAACTTCTGAGTCGCCTTTCCAGTTTTCGTCATCGTCTCTGTGTGTGTGTGTGTGTGTGTGTGTGTGTGTGTGTGTGTGTGTGTCTGTGTGTCTGTTTGTCTCTGTCTCAGCCTGTCTCTTGTCTTTCTATTTGTTTCTTTGTCTGTCTAATTGTCTCTCTCTCCCTCCCTCCCTCCCTCCACCCCCACCGCCACCCCTCTCTCTGTCTTTCTGTCTCTGTTGCAGTCTCTGTCTCCCCCCCCCCCCCATTCCCTCCCCCCCCCCTCCCCCCTCTCTCTCTCTACTACTGTACAAGCTCAACAGACGTAACTTCCGCAGTTCTAAAAAAAAAAAAAAAAAAATCCATTCGTCAAGAAACGCCCTCCCCCCCTTGTCCCCCCCTCCCCCCCTCCCACACACACAGATACCTGCCTCCCAACACAGTTAACAAAAACTAAACAAACGAGATAATGAAACCCGGGCGGGGGGAGAGGGGGTGAGGGTGGGCGCAGGGAGAGGGGGGCGGGGGGCGGGGGGCCGGGGGGTGGGTGGGTGGGGGGGGAACATGGTTGAAAGAGAAAAAAATATTAAAGGAAAGGAAACAACCTAAACCCTCTCTCCCCAACCCCCCCCCCCTCCCCCCATCCCCTCTACCCTCCACATACACAACAACACGGTGAATAGAATAGAAGGCAAGTAGTAGAGGTAACATTTATTTACCTGGCAAAGTGACGGCTAAACACAAGCGATTGTCGGTGCTATGTGTGACCTTCACCAACCTCCACCCCCCAACCCCCCCCCCCCCCCCCACACACACACACACCCTCCACCCCCTAGTCAGCAGGGAGAACCCCGTGAGGTCACGTCAAGATGGCGGCGGTGATTGATTGATTGATTGATTAATTGATTGATTAGGGCTTGACTGTCTGTCTGTCTGTCTGTTCGTTTGTCTGCCTCTGTGTGTGTGTGTGTGTGTGTGTGTGTGTGTGTGTGTGTGTGTCTGTCTGTCTGTCTGTCTGTCTGTCTGTGTATGTGTCTGTGTGTGTGTTCGCTTGTCTGTCTGTCTATCTGTCTGTCTCTCAGTCTGCCTAACTGTATGTCTCTCTGTCTGTCTCTCCGTCAGTCGGCCTAACTGCATGTCTGTCTGTCTGTCTGTCTGTCTGTCTGCCAGTTTGCTTGAATGTGTTTCTCTGACTGTCTTTCTGTATGCCAGCCTGCCTGACAATGATAGGTCTCTTTATAAACTGACTGCATGCCTGCCAGTTTGCGCAACTGTATGTCTAACTGTCTGCCCGTTTGCCTCTCAGTCTTCCTAGCTAACTGTATGTCTGACTGTGAGTCAGTCAGTCTGTCTGACAGTTTGTTTCTCAAAACAGTTTGCATGTCTATCACTGTGTATAAATACATATATACAATGATAATTATTATTATCATATATATATATATATATATATATATATATATATATATATATATATATGTACATACATATACATGTATCTATGTACATCTATATGTCTAGATCAATGTATATCTATCTATATGGTTATATCTACATGTCTGTCTGCCTGTCGGTGTATATCTGTGCGTGTGTTTGTCAGTCTGCTTAAATGAATGTCTCTCCAACTGTTCAAGTTATATGTTTGTTAGTTTGCCCAGCTGTACTCTCTGTCTGTCGGACTGACTAACTGTATATCTAACCGTGTGTCGCCTTGTCTAGTTGTATGTGTGTCTCTAACTGTCTGTCTGTTTGTCTGTGTGTCTGTCTGTCTGCCTAAATGCTTGTCTCTCTAACTGTTTGTGTGTTTGTCAGTCTGTCTTACTGTATGCTTCTCTTACTGTCTGTCTGTCTGTCTGTCTGTCTGCCTAACTGTATACATGTATGTGTTTCTTTCTTTGCTCAAAGGTCTGCCTATTTCCCATCTCTCTGTCTGTCTGTCTGTCTGTCTGTCTGTCTGTCTGTCTCTCTCTCTCTCTCTCTGAAACAAGTCTGTCTTTTGTTAATGGAGCATGGTTAGTTACACTCCCATCTGTCCACCTGTCTCTTATCCTTTTCCTCTTGTTCTTTTTCTGTCCCTGTCTCTGTCTCTGTCTCTGTCTCTCTCTCTCTCTCTCTCTCTCTCTCTCGCTCTCTCTTTCTCATTATCTGTGTCCTTTCCTTTGTTTGCTTTATATAATATATTGACGTAGTTCTTTCATATTGGATGTTTACACAGAAGTCCCCTCCCCACCCCACCCCCAACCCCACTTACCCCTGTTGTCACGGGCAGAAAGGCCTAAACAATAAAACCATTCAGACTTCAGATCTCTCTCTCTCTCTCTCTCTCTCTCTCTCTCTCTCTCTCTTTATATATATCTGTCTATAGTTGCCTCAGTCCGTTTATATACCGTTCACTAGAAATGTGCACAAAACACCACCACCACCACCACCACCACCAACAACAACAACAACAACAACAACAACAACAACAACAACAACAACAACAACAACAACAACAACAACAACAACAACAGCAACAACAGCAACAACGGAAAAGAGCTATGCGGATACGGAGGTTGACAGAACAATCAATACGGCTGGACGCAGGAAGGGTGAGAA
>JAAQRG010300351.1:12500-15151 GCA_011634625.1 Babylonia areolata
CTTCTTTTTTTTTGTTGCTGTTGCTGGTGTTGTTGCTGTTGCTGTAAGCGAATCCAGAATAACTAAATAGATCAAACTGAACAACAATGATGCTGTGTGTGGAAAAACAAAACAAAAAACAAAACAAGTACAAGTACAACAAGACAAGTACAGACAGGGACAGTAACTCTTTCAGCCCGTATGGCAATGAAGACTTTGCTGGGCATAGGCTATTAACTGATTAAGAGTTTATCTGAAATGGACTCCTGAAGCAGGCTACCCAGGCTACACCCCCCCCCCCCCCACCCCCCCAACCCCACCTCCGCCCGCCTTCGCCATCCTGCCGATTGATTAAGAGTTTATCTAAAATGGACTCCTGAAGCAGGCTACCCCCTCACCGCCTCCCATTCTCCATCCTGCCGCCCCCCCCCCCCACCCCCCACCTCACCCACCTCCAGTCTCTGCTGCCCCGTGGAAATGAGAAGTTCAAAGTTAATTTAGATTGCCTTCCACAAATCTGGATTGATCACTCCCCTCCCCTCACCCCCCACCACCACCGTCCCCCTTCTCACCACGACGACGACGACAACGATCACCGTCACCACCACCACCACTACCACCACCACCACCACCATCGACACAGGAATAGGATAAGAGTTCGTATGTCTATGCTGTCGTCGACCGTAGTAATCTCGATTGACGTCCCTTCCCCTTATAATAATAATAATAATAATAAGAAGAAGAAGAAGAAGAAGAAGAAGAAGAACAACAACAACAACAACAACAACAACAACAACAACAACAACAACAACAACAATCATCATCATCATCATCATAATACATTATTTGCATTATATGCTTAACCTTTTGCCCCCCCTCCGTGAGGACGATATAGGTTTAGAGGAGGAAGAGGAGGAGGAAAAGCGGGAAGGGGGAAGGGGATGACAAGACAGAAGAAGGGGCGGGGCGGGGCGGGGCGGGGGGTGGTTGGAAGAAAAAATTACAAACCGTGGAGGATAGTGTATGGAGTGAGTCAACAGGTGTCTGCTGCTTGCTTCTTCTTCACCACGAGTGCTGCAGCAGTATCAGTATCAGTATCAGTAGCTCAAGGGGGCGTCACTGCGTTCGGTCAAATCCATATACGCTGCACCACGTCTGCCAAGCAGATGCCTGACCAGCAGCGTAACCCAACGCGCTTCGTGCTGCAGCACTGCTCAGAACTAACTGTTTCCGTCTCCGTCTGTCTGTCTGTACGTACGTCTGTCTGCCTACCTGTCTGTCTGTCTGTACGTCTGTCTGCATGCATGCATGCCTGCCTGACTGTCTGTCTGTCTGTCTGTCTCACTGGAGCAAAGAGAGCAGGGCATTCATTCATTCTACCTCAGCTGCCGATGTACATTATGGAACTCTTTTCACACACACACACACACACACACACACACACACACACACATACACACACGCGTGCGCGCGCGCACATACACACACACACACGCACGCACGCGCACACGCGCGCGCGCGCGCGCGCGCGCACACACATATATAACACACCCACCCCCACCCCCACCCCAACTTTCATCCACCTTATTTAGTTCTTTGTTTGTTTGTTAGTTATCTATCTATGTTTGTTAGTCATCTATGTATTAATAAAGTCATTCATTTATCATTATTTGTTTGTTTCATGTCTGTCTGTTTACGTATTGACTTATTTACTTGTTTCTATAGGGTAACTGGATCTTTTATTAACGTGCGCATTATATCCCACCATCCAGTTGGACCCTGGACAAAATATCAGCCCATGAATGCCTACCCTAGATTTGAATCAAACTTCTTTTTTTTTCTTCTTTTTTTTAAATCGTATCCTCTCTCCCTTTCAATCACCAGGGCCCTGGCCAAAATGTCCTGGGTGGGAAGTCTGGCGGAGGAGGACCGGTGCGACACGCTGGTCGGCCTGGTCAAGCGGCAGCGACGGCTGTGCAGCCGGAACGTGGAGCTGATGGACAGCGTCAAGACAGGCGCCCTGATGGCCATCGAGGAGTGCCAGGCCCAGTTCAAGAACCGCCGCTGGAACTGCTCCACCACCAAGGACTCCAACAAGCTCTTCGGCAGGGTCATCCTGAAGCAAGGTGGGTGGGAAGTGGGTGTGGGTGTGGGAGGAGGAGGAAGAGATGGAGGAGGAGGAGGAAGAGGAGGAAGAAGAAGAGTGGAAGGAGGAGAAGAGGTTGGGAAATGTGTGACGAGACGGGGATTTGGGGGAGTGGGAAGGAAAGTTGTTGTTGTTGTTGTTGTTGTTGTTGTTGTTGTTGTTGTTCTTCTTCTTCTTCTTCTTCTTCTTCTTCTTCTTCCACGTGACGACCAACATCAGTATGTTGATGAATATTGTTTTGTGGGAGGCTGCTGTCGGGCGCAATTTAACTGGTCTGACGAGGGATGTGACATTAATTGATAGGGGAGATGGGGCACAGCCCACTGGTGTGTTCGCATCTCCAGCTACACCAAACCGGCTACATTAGCGGTTTCCGGGAATACACGCGACCTGCACAGCCCTAGCCTTCTACGACACTACTTACCATTGGAAAGAAAGGGGTGGGGTGGGGAGCTTGCTGGTATACAGGAAGTGACTAAACAGAAGTGTTTGGGGAAAGTTGGGGGGTGCGGGGAGACGGGGGGGG
>JAAQRG010300355.1:0-15135 GCA_011634625.1 Babylonia areolata
AAAAGACACAGACACACACACACACACACACACACACACACACACACACACACACACACACACACACACAAAGAAGGAGAAAAAAAAGAAGAAACAAATGAAGCAATGAATAGATGATGAGATATTCACAAACTTTAAGACATACAGGTGGTATATACGCAAATGCTTATAAAGTAATCATAAATGGGGAATAGATAACAAACATTAGAGTTTTACCTTGGGAGAATATTGCTGAGTATGTATCACTGATTAATGAGCTCGACTCTTACGCATTTTTCATAAAGAATTTTAAAGATATGTTTTCTAACAATTCACTTCTTTTTCAATTTTGTGCTTTACTACCTCCGCAACACATATGTTTGGTAAGACAATAATCATTATCAACTTTGAATAAACAAATATATGATTTATTAAATGAAAAAAAAAAAAAAAAAAAATCAAATCAAAAGTAGCATATTGTTTTAAATGTTTATCCAAAACAAAAAGGACAAAGTCATGTGAAATTTTTGTGTTGGAAGACATTTTTGATTGATCTGCCTTTCAACAGAATACCAAGATTCACAAACAAGTCTGCAAATCCATTTTAAGTGTTGAACAGAATCTCCATCATCTTGACAATCTATTGAAACTGTAACACTTGTTGCATCAAAAACGTACTTGTAGCAACAACAACAAAAAAAAAAAAAAAAAAAAAAAGTGGACTTTTGAATTTGTCAGTCTGACATCATAAATTTTTGTAAAATCAAATGCAGAAAATCTTTCATGACACTGGAGTATTTACTTCTTCTTTTTCTTTTCCATTTTCCCTTTCTCCCTCTCTCTCTTCCTCTCTCACTCTCTCTCCTACACTGATGTATATAAACAAATGTTGCCAGAGCACAACACTCAGCTTGCCTTACAACTAGTTACATGACTGATATGAACACACACACACACACACACACAAAACGGTAAGCACACTTCAAACTCACGCCACACTAATCTCACTTCAGCAGCCAAGAGGTCAAGTCCATGAGTGTACGTCCACCCACAAAAGTGGAGCGGTGGCCAAGTGGTTAATTCACCCAACCAGGAAGTGAGTGCTCACTGGTTCGACTCCCACACACAGACCGGGATTTTACTCTCCCCTCCATTAGACCTCGAGCTATGATCAGGGTGCTGTTCATTCAGATGAGAAAATAAACCCAGGTCCTTTGTGCAGGAAGTGCTTTAGCACTCCAAGAAGAACCCACGGCAACAAAACAGTTGTTGTATTTTGTATTTTTGTATTTCTTTTTATCACAACAGATTTCTCTGTGTGAAATTCGGGCTGCTCTCCCCAGGGAGAGCGTGTCGCTACACTACAGCGCCACCCACTTTTTTATATTTTTTCTGCGTGCAGTTTTATTTGTTTTTCTATTGAAGTGGATTTTTCTTCTACAGAATTTTGCCAGGAACAACCCTTTTGTTGCTGTGGGTTCTTTTACATGCGCTAAGTGCATGCTGCACACTGGACCTCGGTTTATTGTCTCATCCGAATGACTAGCGTCCAGACCACCACTCAATGTCTAGTGGAGGGGGAGAAAATATCGACGGCTGAGTAGTGATTTGAACCAGCGTGCTCAGATTCTCTCGCTTCCTAGGCGGACGCGTTACCTCTAGGCCATCACTAGATGCAACCATCCTGTCAAAAGTGTTCTGAAGTAAAAGCCACTTTGATAGAAAAACATAAAAACAGCTTTTCTGACAGAAAAAAAAAGAGGTGCTGTACTGAAACAATGCACTCTCCCCTCACCCCCCCCCCCAAACACACACCCCTCCATCCCCGCCACCGCCCGCCCCCATCCCCTTATGCATCCCCAGAGGGAGAACAACCCCTACTTTCGCACAGAGAAATCTGCTGTGACAAAAATATAATAAAATACAATACAATACAACTCTATGCAACGCAACACACCACACCACAAACTAATACAATATAGAACAACATAATACAAAACAAAACAACACAACAGAATACAACTTAATACAACACTACAAAAAAACCAAAAAAACAACACAACACAACACACCACAACACAACGCAATGCAAAAAAAAAAAAGAAAATCCCCCCAAAAAAACCGTGAACAAGACCGTACTACTGTGTCAGCGCCGACAGCCTCCCCATCCCCGTCCTCAGCAGCCGTCTGGAGGCTGAGCAAGTACGCCGCCACGTACATCTCCTTTTGCTTCTGGAGGTCCACCACCTTGGTGGCCCCTTCCTCCCTGCAACCATCCGTGGCAAACGTTCCGCAGCTCCCGTCTGTCGAGGGAGACACGGGGCCGGTCGACACAGATGCATAGCCAGGGCAGGCGTTAGGGGTGCTGGAGGAGGGAAAGGAAGGGCAGGGGGGGTAAAAACCGGGGCTCGTCTTCCCTGCTGGGGGGCTGAGGTCGTTGGTGCTGGTGCCGGTGCCGGTGCCGGCATGGTGGTGGTGGTGGTGGTGGTGGTGGCTGGATGGAGGGGGAGGAGGTTTGATGGCAGGGGGTGCAAGGTCAAGGTGGATCTGCTCAGACCTCTGCTGGCCCATGACATCTGCTCAGAGGGGTGAATAGATAATGAATGAATAGTGGAATAAATGAATAAATACATGAATGAATAGATAAATAAACAAATAAATACATAAATGAGTATATTGTTAAACACAGAGACAGACAGAAGTACAAATATATAACACAAATACATACATACATACATACGTACATACATACATACATACATACATACATACATACATACATACATACATACATTCGTACATACATGTATATTACACAGACAGACAGACAGATAGATACATAGATAAATATAGATAGATACAGATATACAAAGACAGATAAATACAAGAAAATCAGACTAACAAACAAATACAGATAAATCAATAAATAAATACATTAATAAATCCACTGATAAACAAACAGATGAATAAATTACATATAAGAGAAAACTACACGTACTATGAAAACAAACATCGTACATACTTTGGCCTGAAATAGCCCCTTTGCAAAGCCCTAGACACAGTGGACATGAATTCACTGCACTGATGACCATAAAAGGCTGTGGGATCTTTAACCTTTAATCTCAGCTTAAGGAAATACTGGATGTGTCCCAGACTACTTAAGGAAATACTGGATGTGTCCCAGACTACTGAAGGAAATACTGGATGTGTCCCAGACTACTTAAGGAAATACTGGATGTGTCCCAGACTACTTAAGGAAATATTGGATGTGTCCCAGACTACTTAAGGAAATACTGGATGTGTCCCAGACTACTTAAGGAAATACTGGATGTGTAAGGAAATACTGGATGTGTCCCAGACTACTTAAGGAAATATTGGATGTGTCCCAGACTACTTAAGGAAATACTGGATGTGTCCCAGACTACTTAAGGAAATACTGGATGTGTCCCAGACTACTTAAGGAAATACTGGATGTGTCCCAGACTACTTAAGGAAATACTGGATGTGTCCCGATGGGTCCCAGACTACTTAAGGAAATACTGGATGTGTCCCGATGTGTCCCAGACTACTTAAGGAAATACTGGATGTGTCCCAGACTACTTAAGGAAATACTGGATGTGTCCAAGACTAGTCATAATATGTGTTAAAAGGGGGTGTCTTGGAAGCAGGGTAGGAAGAAAGAGAAGAAAGGAACAGGGTAGGATCGCTGGTAGAGGATAGGCGCATGTTCCACTCTTTCCTCGTAACACAAGCAGGGTCTTTTGGTCAGAGGACTCAGGTGTTTATTCACCCTAACTAAAGTGGTACATCTGGGACACACACACACACACACACACACACACACACACACACACATGTGCACACACACACACAAATAACCACCCAAGGTCAAAAACAATAACAAATCATATGCTGGACAGCATTGCCATGCAAGACTGATAAAACATACCTTATTATCTTAACAAGAGAAATATTCATTTGTGGTTTAAAACACATAAATAATAAATGAGAAACACAGTCATTCAACATGAAAACATAAAAGCTCTCAAATGTTTGGAGGCAAACCTAGAGCAAACCATGCATTCAACCAATCTTTACAGTAGACAACAACACAACAAAAACCCACAAAAGGTAACTTAGAGTTTATCACATATATCATCTGACAGCCATACACATGCAATGATAATCACAGTAAAGTGATAGGCATGAAATAGCGTACTAAAAATAAGTGTAGTCGTATAATACAAATATGCAGTTTCACAGTAATTTGGGTTACGAGTTTGAGTTATTATCAATTTGTGTTAAGTCAAATCTCACGCACATACACTCAAGCATACATTTGTATGGAGTCGCATATTCATTATCAAGTAGCGTTGTTTAACAGCTGAACTGACATTGGAATGAAGCTGCATTTGGTTCTGTTTGTTTTAGATTTTGGAACAAAGAAATGTTTGCCTGAAGCCAGTGAAGGAAAGATATAATAACTTGCCATCGTATAGTTGCTGTCTCTTTAAATGCATGTGGCTTTCTTTTGGACTGACATTGTTACAACTCACTCAAGCTGTCCTGTCTCACACCCACAACCTTACTGCACACACTCAAAATCTTGTTCAGCATATTCTTATTTTTTTTACAGCAAAACCCCCCATACCAACATATAAAAGAGAAAGTTAAAACATCAATATGTTGTCTAGACAAATTAAACAACACCACATGTAACTTTTTACCATTCCTTCATTCAATGTTCAGCAGTGCTCACTCTCCCAAAGAAATCTATGCAAAGAAGTAAAACAAGCTCCATTAGCTTACTACAAACAATCAGTGATATGAGATACTGTACACAAGATATGATTGACGACAACAAGCATGCAGTATTAATGAACTCCCGTTAACCACCATGCAATAATAGCCGTTTCAGTTAAGACTGAACTATGCAATATTAGCCGTTTCAGTTAAGACTGAACAAATCTCCACTTTGTCTCTACAAAGTATATCACTGGTACACTTATTACCTGGGGAAAATAGTTACCAAGCAAAATGCCTCTGGTAAACTTTTAGCAATCTTTGTGTACCATCTATAAGACTCACTCTCAGTGAACTTGAATTGTATCAACCACATTACAATTATGTGTGTTGTCCAATGCGCGCACACCCACACATGTAAATTCCTCAACACATATTTAACCTGTAGATTTGTTCACCTTGAATACCATAAAATGGGTAGGGCAAGCCTCAAAATTGAATTTAGGAGTTGCTAACCAAAAAGTAGTTACCTATACACAGCTACTACACACTTATCACCCTGTAGTTCTTCATCACTCAACTCTTACATTGTTCCCTTGGTATGTCAACAACTGACAAACCCACTGACATAATTATCACTGAAGAAAAAGCATACAGTCTGTGGCCAAAGGCAGAATGCTTAAACTTTAGGCTCAGATTCTTTTGCTTCCTAAGAAGACGCGTTGTCACCAGGCCACCTCTCCAATCACTTGACTGACTGGCTGGCTGGCTGTAAACTTGAGTAAGTATCACTGCATAATTAAGGTCTGACAAGAGACAAGGCCTTCAAGACTCACTTGTGATACACGCTTTATCCCATAAAGGAATCGTCACGGGAAAAAAAAAACTGTTAAAATGTGTTCTGTATAAATAAATATATATATATCAATATGCTTGGAAGAAAGACAAAAAAGGGGTGTGCGAGCGGGATCAAACCATGCATGTTCAGTTCGGAAGCAACTGGACTTATCCACAACACTGTGACGCAACCAGCAACCAAATTTTATATCAAAAGTTATGTTGTTGTTGTTTTTTTTACTGTGATAAATATATTATTGTACCGGAGGTAATAACACCATTTAACTTAAGTTTTTTCTTATTTTTTTTTATATCTTGATTATTCAAGAAATTCTGTTGTTTTGGCAGTAAAGGAGATGCTGCCATCGCCTCAGGCACACTGCAACATGTAGCTATTTTCTCAAGATCTGCAGAGACCAGTCTAGACAAGGCTGACCGAAACTCAGGTCGATTCAAAACTCAGGGTGATTCATGTTTTCTTTTATATTCATTCTAGTTAATTCAGTGTCCACTGAAGAATATTTATATGCAGCAAACTTGTCGATGGTGTAGCTAGTGTCACTGTATGTGTTCTGTCCTTAACTTGTATTTCTTTTCTTTTCATTATGAATACGTCATGCCATCTTCTTACCAAACATAACCTATGTTCCGGAAACTAGGAAGCAAAATATGGTGTTTTTGAAACCAGAACAAGCCTCAACAAAATAAACCGTTAATGATCTGGATATGCGACTTAATTCAGAAGATTTACAATCTATCAATGGTATGACTGAAGAATTTTTTCCCACAATGTTTAAGCAAAATTTGGCACTGGCGGACAAAGTACTTCCAGAGAAAATGGCACTGTTAAAGTTTACCATGAACACACTGATATACGCACACACACACACACACACATACACACACACACATGCACACACACACACAACTCAACAACAGGTTATAACACAGACTCATTTTGATAACAAAAGTGAGTCAAAAATGACTGACACAGAGGGACACAACACCCCTCTCCACCCCACCCCCCACACCCAGAAAAAAAAGACAAAAAAAAGAAAAGAAAAAGAAAAAGTCCAAAGTACGGATCATTACCTCGATAGCTCCGCTGCCGTCGCTCAAAGTCTTCGTGCAGCGCTCGCAGGAGGAACATCTGAGTGCCTTCTTCTTTCAGGGACGCACACAGCGCGTTGTACGCCTCCGCCCCTTTCTTCTCTAGTATGTTCAGGAACTTGGACGCCTGTTTCTGCCGTGTCTGCTGGCACAGGATCTCCTCACAGTCCTCCTCCGACAGCACGTGCTGGGATCGCAGGAAGTCCGTGTGCCGGTCGGGGATGAGTGAGCGGGTCAACATCTGACGAAGGGAGGTCAACACCTGGGTCACAGAGACACTGGAGAGTGAGAAACCTCACAGTGCACGGTCTTCTAGCCAGCGAGCTAGCAATCACAATCGCATATTGGTGATGACGTTGATGATGATGATGATGATGATACTACTACTATTACTAATGATGATGATGATTATGATGATCACAATAATGAAAAAAAATAAAATAGATATATTTTTTTTAATAAAGATAAAAATAATAATAATAATGATAATAATTATAACAACAACAACAACAACAACAACAACAATCATCATCATCACAATATGACTACTTCTATCGCCGCTACCACTACTAGTACTACTTCTACTCATTATAATATAATGAACAGCTACAAAAATAGCTAGCAATGAGCAATAATAGCAATAACGATAACATAAACTTATATAGCAACTGATCTCTAAATAGGACTCTAGGCATTTTACAAAAACAGGCACACACACACACACACACACACACACACAATGTTGCATGTTGAGAATAATACTAACAATAATGGTAATGATATTCATAATACTAATAATAATGCTAATAATAAGGCTAATAATAATAATCACAACTTGAAGAGCAAATCTTCAAAACTTGTTGTTCCCAGGATTTGAAAAGAGGACTTCATTCTAAAGTCGAAGTGTGCACACAGGTCCACAAACTGGTAAACATGTAGTAACCACCTGTATTTTCATCCAGAGATTTCAAGGGATGCATACAGATATTGCATACACTCACACAGAGACGCAGGTTGACCAAGACACACACATGCATGTGAATAACACACAAACACGCACACACACACACACACACACACACAC
Source organism: Babylonia areolata (assembly GCA_011634625.1). NCBI lineage: Eukaryota > Metazoa > Mollusca > Gastropoda > Neogastropoda > Buccinidae > Babylonia > Babylonia areolata. Next base: position 7,754 of record JAAQRG010300355.1, read on the forward strand.
CACATCATATGCTCCCACCCCTTTCTTCTCCAATACGTTCAGAAACTTGGACGCCTGTTTCTGACACACACACACAAACAGGGGAAATGCACACAAATCATGCTGATGAGGACAACAACGAGAATGAAGCCAAGCATAAACAATGTGTTAACACTTGTCAAAATATTGAAGAACACAGCTATTGTCCATCATTATGAAAACACACGGACACAGAGTGGTGAATGAGTGTGTGTGTGTGTGTGTGTGTGTGTGTGTGTGTGTGTGTGTGAGAGAGAGAGAGAGAGAGAGAGAGATGTGTGTGTGTGTGTGTGTGTGTGTGTGTGTGTGTGATAGGAGAAAAAGAGAGAGAGAGAGAGAGAGAGAGAGAGTGTGTGTGTGTGTGTGTGTGTGTGTGATGGAGAAAAAGAGAGAGAGAGAGAGAGAGAGTGTGTGTGTGTGTGTGACTGTGTGTGATAGAGAAAAAGAGAGAGAGAGAGAGAGAGAGAGAGAGTGTGTGTGTGTGTGTGTGTGTGAGTGATAGAGAAAAAGAGAGAGAGAGAGAGAGAGAGAGAGTGTGTGTGTGTGTGATAGAGAAAAAGAGAGAGAGAGAGAGAGAGAGAGAGAGAGAGTGTGTGTGTGTGTGTGTGTGTGATAGAGAGAGAGAGAGAGAGAGAGAGAGAGAGAGAGAGAGAGTGTGTGTGTGTGTGTGGGCGCGTGTGTTTGCTTCAATTGAGAGAAAATGAAGCAAAGAGATGAATATCAAGGTCAAGTGCAACTGAATGATGAGCTTCCTTCCTCCCCATGTGTCAGTGTGTGTGTGTGTGTGTGTGTGTGTGTGTGTGTGTGTGTGTGTGTGTGTGTGTGTGTCTGTGTGTGTGTGTGTGTGTCTGTGTTTGTGGGGTGAGTGGATGGGTGTTTGTGAATGTGTTTGTGTGCACAAGTGTATGGGTGAGTGCAGGTTCACTAAGTGTGGCCCATTTTTACTCTTCTTTTACTTATAAATTAATCTATCCTCCACTTATCTTTCACTTTGTGTTATATATATATATATATATATATATATATATATATATATATATATATATCAAAGTGAAAGATAATATATGATAACTATATATAATAATATATATATATAATAATAATATATTGTACTTATATAGTGCAAACTCCCAACAGATGGGCTCCAAGTGCCTCACATGAAGCAGTGCATATATACAACAGTGCATTATACAAAGCATTAGAGCACACAAGGACATAGAAGTGGAAAAAAAACAAAATCTGTATCCACCAATACAACACTACAAATTGCACATCATTTATGAATTATCACAGAAAAAAGGCACAACCCCCCCCCACCCCCCACCCCCCCGCATGCACATGCAGGTGTGTGCGCGCGCACACACACACACACACACTGACACAGCAACCGCCAGCCCACAAGCACACACACCACAGGAATACTCCAATGGAGGGGGATACAAGGGGAGTGTAGAGGAGACAAAGAACTGTGTTTCATCACATCCAAAGGCCGTTTTCAACAGGTGGGTTTTCAGTTTTCTTTTCAAAGTGGACAGAGTTGGAGACATTGGGGACTCGAAGGAGCTTTTCTCCAGGAGACCTGTGAGAACAGGATGGAGTGTAAATATGAAGGACAGAAGATAAGTAAGATGGGAAGGGAACGCCAAAATGGTGATAAACCAATATGCCAATTTTGTTTTGAATTATATACTGTATGAGCAACCAATGAAGATGACGCACAAGAGGGGTAACTTGATCTTTTTTTGATTTTTTGAGAACAACTCTGGCAGCATTGTTCAAGATCATCTGAAGGTGTGATATCAGATCAGAAGGCAAGCCAGCAAGCAGTGAATTGCAGTAGTCAATGCCACTGAGAATCAAGGAACAGACAAGCTGAGAGGTTGCTTCAACGGTCAGATATGATTGAATAGTACATATTTTTCTCAGCTAGAAATTTGCTGTTTGCATAAATTACTGACATGGTCATGCATTGACAGAGCTAAATCAAAGCATGAACCCAGGTTTCTGACAGAATTTTGAAAGCAGACAACAGCATTGCAGACAGTCAAGGTATGGCCCGAAAACATGACTAAGCACAGACTTAGACTGAGTTAGAGTCAACAAGCATGGCTTCTGTACTTGACATCATTTGAGTCTGAGCTTGTTAGTCAGCATCCATTCCTTCACTGCAACAATGCACATCTCTTTGTTTTTGCAAAGGATAGCAAAAAACAAAACTTGGGGAAGAAGCTTTTGTGAGTTGGGTGTCATCTGCAAACTTAATGTTCACTGATGATGTTGGACAGTGGCTGAGAGTACAAACTAAATGGTACTGGAACAAGAACTGAACCATGGGGAACACCATATCAGACGGGAAGAGGTCTCGATTCAGGATGAGAACTTGAGATGAACACTCTTTTGTGCAAATGGAAAGATAAGATTTGAAACCAAGTGAGGGCTGTGCCACAGATTCCAAAAGTGTGATGATGATGATTGAGAAGAATATCGTGATCTATTGTGTCAAAAGCTGCCGAGAAATCAAGAAGACACAGAATTCAGACTTCCTTCTTGTCTGCATAGGGCAATAATGTGTTAGACATGTGTAAGAATGCTGTCTCAGTACTGTGATTCTATGTATGTGCAGACTGGAACACCTCAAGAAGGAAATTGGATGACAAATGAAAGAAGTTGACATAATACTTCTCTATTGAGTAATTTTGATAGACTGGGTAAATTTGAAATAGGTCTGTATTTTTTCAGAGGATAAATAATGCGTGTGTGTGTGTGTGTGTGTGTGTGTGTGTGTGTGTGTGTGTTATTGTATATATCTTTTTTCAATTTTTTTTTTCCAATAAACATTCTATGTTAATGCATCACACAAACTTTGGGTGGGCTCTTTTGGCCTGAAACTGTGTGCTTTGCTACTACTTCCTGCTTCCTTTTTTTCTACTATATTCTTTTCTCTTCTCTCAGCACGTATGCAGCATGACAGCAGCATGGTGGTAACACTGACCAGGAAGTAAGTGTCCATTGATTTGACTCCCACAAGTATGGACCAAGACTGCTGGTGACCCCTCCACTGAGTGGTGATCTGCATGCAAGTCGTTCGGATGAGATGATAAATTGAGGTCAGGTCTGTCGCATGCACTTTGTGTACACGAAAGAACCCATGTACTGCTTGAAAAAGGGTTGTCTCAGGCAAAATTCTGTGAAAAAAAATCCATTTTGACAGAAAAACAAGCACATTGCAGACAGAAAAAAATGCAGTATATATAGAAATGGGTGGCACCGTACTGAGGCCACACATCCTCCCAAGGGACAGCAACCTGAATAAATCTATTGTGACAAAAAGAAATATATATATACAGATCTAGATACGAATGAATACGACTACAATTGTGAAATGCTTGTTTTCCAGCAATTCCATACTCTTCGTTTTCCAAGTGCTGTATATTTCATTGTCTGCTGTCATCATCAGTCACAGTACAAATTATTATTTTTATCAAACAAACAACAACAAAAAAGCAACAATAAAATCACAAATAAAAAATCTTTGTTTGCTGCCATATCATTCACTGTGACAGAAAAACTATGTCTACATCGAAAACTTAAACTGTCCCAGTTTTGATCAGCAGCAGTGGCACATCAATGATATCAGTCAGGTCATCAACACAGAGCGATGACTCAGCTAGGGAGGATGTTCAGAGATGCCAACCCCTGTCAAGTGATTGTAGGAACAATCAGGATACTTGGTAGGAACACTCAAGACTCACAGGAGGAGGAATTTTTGTTTAATTTCCCGTCACACATATCGGTGATTGAAGACATTTTGTTAAAGTATTTATGAATACATCTGAGTATTATCGGTTAGAAGGGGTGGGAGATGTGGATGAATGGAGGGTTGAGGGAAACTGGGCAAATGAGGGTAAAAATGTGGGTGAAATTTGGAAGACAAACAAAACAAAAACAAAAAACCCTCTAAATACAGTTACAGGAAATTACTTAAAGGACTTCGTAAGAGAGAAGCCGTTAAACTGACAAGCGAAACAACTGATAATGAATGCAAAAAGTCAAAAACATCAACGTTATATGCTCAATTGTCAGGTTACTAAAGCATATACACTTGACATTAGAACAATACTTGGTCCGTAATGAATTTGACTCACAGCCACATCAGCAAATGGATATTTTTCAGTTTGGCAAAACTTCTCTTCCCACCGTTGCTTCTTTAAAGCTGACACATCTGTGGCAATGTCGCTTCCCTGGTCTTTAACAACGCCCCAAATCCTGATCTTGATCTTTTGTTTGTCTTGTTTCTCACAATCGGAATCCATGGCTAACTTCACTCTTTCGAGCTGCTTGCTCCTTCCTTGCGCTCCACAGCTTAATCCACCAGGCACAGACGCTGTCTGACCGAGACGCAACTTCATTTAGCCACATTCTCTCTTGTTCGGGCAGACAATAAAGCTGATGGCCTCATGAGCCATAGGTCTAGAGTGTCTGAGTTATGTTACAAGAAAGCATGTCACCATGCTATGTAGTCAAAAATGAACTCGTTGGAACAATTTTGACATTGGCATGTAAGAACAAACTGTGACTGAACGGAACAAAATATGGTAAAATAATAACAGTTGGCACCTCTGGATGTTTTGATAACTCAAGAAAAATGTACATGACCGGAACCCTATCAGCAACTGTCCCCAATTTGATCAGCAGCAGTGGTACAGGGTGCTCAGGTCACTGAGCTAAGAATCAGGGAGAAAGTGGGTTGCAACCTCAGACAGGTGATAACACACACTCACACACACGCACCCCCCCCCCCCCCCCACACACACACACACACCATGCAATCAATGTACACACACATACATGTACACACACACACACATACACCATGCAATCGATGCACACACACATACATGTACACACAAACACACACACATACACACACCATGCAATCAACACACACACACACACACACACAGAATCATGTTAAAACAGCCATGCACATACACAGAGATATAGATACATTTTCTCAAATACATGCATGCATGTACACACACACACACACACGCACACACACACATAATACACACACTCACTGAATCACTCACATAAACACCACAGACACATGTACATAGTTGCACACACACACACACACACTCCTTCACTCACATGCGCACTCCTGCCCCACCTACCCCCCCTCCCCCCATACCCTCCCTGTCCTCCCCCACCCCACCCCCCCAACGCCAGCACACAGACTGACAACAGAGCTTACAGTCAACCACGACAGGCAAGTTCCATTAACAAGAGCTCAATCAATGAATTACCCAATCAGTCCTCACTCTTTCCTCCCACAAAGTAACTCAATAAAGTGTTACCGAAAATATTTCTGCAGGTTTTTCCTCAAGCAGTCCTAACTGCACCAACAGCCAATCCTTGTGTCGAAATCCCAACAGGATGCAGATAATGCACCAAAAGCGGTTCAGTCTCTTCAAGATGATAATGTAGCCTGGTCAAATTTGCCATTTCAGTTACTCCCCTTTTCGCCTTATCAGATAATGCTGGACCATTCTGTTATAAATGAAAGTGAAACTTCATGGATACAGAAACATGCAGCACATAAACTGAAAAACTGAATCCAGTGACTGGCGTTTCACAGTGTGTATCAGCAAAAAGGCAAAAGTTAAGGCAAAAGTTAAGACCGGCAGTTTTATACTTTTGATGCTATCACTACAAAATATAGCACTCATTTCATGTAAACTAGTGATTGGTATGTATGGACACTTACATAGCACCTATCCTTGGTCAGAGACCAAGCTCTAGACACTTAAATTTTAGAAGTCTTTGGGTTATTTTCATATTTTCGCATTTTATGCAATGACACTGTTGACATTTGACAAAAATTATGAAAGGCATGAGCATGTACACACAAAGACACCTACGTGCACATGCACACGAGAACACACACACACACACACACACTTTTCAATAACTTTAGTTGCAACAATCTGTACAAGCCCAGAAATGCAACTAAAAACCAACTCATGTCCGGTGGTGGGGACTCACAATCTTGCACTGATTTAGAAAATACTTGAGAATCAAAACATGAACAACAGTGTGGACACAATTCTGAGTCCCCCATACATGGCCACACCTGGGGCCGTCTGTCACAGTCCCAGTACCAACAGTCCACAGGGAACCACCCATTTAGGCTGCCAGGAGGTCATACACCAGAGGTGACCCTGCACTGCGGCTGAGTCACTTCGGTGGTGTTCGGTAGTGCCCGTTCTGATTTAACGTACTTAGGACACCACCAACTAAACCCCCTACTGAAGATAATAATGTTTTAGTCGCGGAACCAGACAGAGTGAGCGTCCCTCCCAGAGTGGAGACCATCACTACGTCCCTCCAACAGCAATCCCCTATGAATCTGCTGACACTGAAGACCTTGACGAGACTTCCCCCAGTGCAAAAGTGGAGGGGCATCGAAACTGAGGTCACCATGAGAGCAGGGCATGAAAGGCCACACATGGGGCTTTTTAAAAATGATACTGATGATAAAGGAGGAGGAGGATAATGATGATGATACTGCTATGGAGGTCCATTTAGGTTTGGGAATACGTGACAAGGCTGTACTCTATGCTTCCTGTCATAAGGATATCCTGGTGTCAACCAGGTCTGAGAGATACAGGCACTTGCAGTGTTAGTCAGATAATTTGAGCAACATACCCAAAAAACACATCCATTAAGTGGATACTCGTCTGTGTTGTCCTAGTCTTCCCATTTAAGCCCATAGCACACTCAACTCTGAGTAGGAGCCGGCTGCGGGCCGATAAACCCACCTCCACTGGGATTTGAACCTGCGTCCTCCCAGCCGTCAGTCTGCAACACTAACCACTTCATCTGAGAAATGTTGTTTAACGTCCGCTGGCTGACGCCATGTGGGACATTTCTGGATACTTTATCTTCACTGGTGCATGCATATATATTTATGCACCTATCACAATCAGAGTGTAGTTCTTCTACAGAATTAAGCCAGTGGACAATGTTTGTGTAAAGAAATTGCTATGTTTTCTTGTTTTGTTTTGGGATTTTTTCAGTGTGCCAAGTATGCGCTGCTCACAGGACCCCTGTTAAACAGCTCATCTGAATGACCAGATGCTCAGTTTGATTTTCCAGTGAAACATGGGAGAAAGGCTGTGACAGGGATTTGAAACCAGACCCTCATGCACACTGTAATGGTAGGTAATATCTAAAACATTCTGCCACCTTCTCTCCTCGCATACACATGCGCAAACATATGCACACAAAGTGTTTATAATAATAATAATAATAATAATAATAAATATATATATATATATATATATATATATATATATATA
>JAAQRG010300360.1:2997-15101 GCA_011634625.1 Babylonia areolata
TGTGTTCTGTGTGGCTTATTCAGGATTAAAGAGGCTATGCCAGTCTTGAATAAAAGCTAATTTGTGTTTGCACATTTCTTCTGTCTTTGCTGCTGTGTTCACATGTAAAATGATTGGTATAAGGACAGGCCCAGCGCTTCCTTTTTCGAGGAAGTGTCTGGGTTTGTTCCAATGTATCTTTTATTTATCTGTGTGCTAGCTGAATCGGTAGCGTAAGCATCACTGACTTGAAGTTGTGTACCTTGTGTAATGGAGACAGTTACCGCTCTTTACTACTTGTTAATCATATCGTCTCCTGGCCTCATTATTTGTATAATTTCCATGACAAATAACCTACAATATAGATAGATATATCTTATATCAATTTTATATACATTTCAATGAATAAACCATGACAAATAACCTACAATAGTGAATACACATAATAATAAATAAAATCAATAACTGTGCAAGACAAGAGTCTTGTCAGTGACTGTTGAGAAAACGTTCCTGCGTTCTATAAAAGCTTGGTCACTGTGGAATACCAGGTTACAGCCAATGAAATCCAGGAGGAATCCCACAGAATGCATCTGCTGGGGGAGTCTCAACTCTTCCATTTTCTACCTGCTTTTTTTTGTTGTTTCTTTCTTTCAGATTTTGGCCAGCAAAAAAGTTTTCCACCTTTTCCTACCACCACCAGCAAAGAAACTGACACAAATAAAGACTACAATCACAGACAATAAAACAGCAACTGAAAAAAAAGCCACAATCTTTGAACTTTTGACATTTACAAATGTGTATGTATGCATTTAAAATCATTTCATTATTTGAGGATTTTCCAGATTATCAGTAATATATATAGATAGATAGACAGATATTGACAGTGTCAATTCAGACCACACTGTCAAATGCAAAATTGGTATGTATAATAACCCAAAATGATATTATGCTCAATGCTCTGTCTGTTGTTTTTTTAAAAGAAAGTGAAAGTAAAAAAGAAAGGTATGTGTAAACAGTAATAATGAATGCTTAAGTAACAGTACTAACACCAATAAAAAATACACATATGAAGAAGAAATATCACACACTAACATGTATAGAAATTAGACAATATTGCAAATACAGTAATAATAACAGTAGTTCTAAGGATCATCATAGAGCACAAATGCACACACAAACACACAGGTGCAGACACAAACACACAAAATCAAATGCTTATGTGCACAGGCACGTATACACACTAAATAACTGCACAGGTGTGCATGCCCGCACACACACACACACACACACACATGCACACTGTAAGAAAAAAAAAAGAACAGCTGATCACTTCTCGGCCCAACAAATCAGCCAATCCATTAATTCCCAAACCTGTTGCTGCATCTGCATCTGTTGCTGCTGCAAGTGCTGCTGTTGCTGCATCTGCATGCTGGCCATGGTGGTGGGTGGCTGGGTGTGGGGGGGGCTGAGCGTGATGTTCTGGACGCTGGGCGGGGAGGGGGATTTCTCAACCGCCGCTGGTGCACTGCTCGCTTCCTCCGCCGCCGACTGCCCCACGACCGGAAATGAAAACATCAATATTACATGGCAGAAACAATACCCCGCTGCCGTCAGCTACTGCCGATCAACTAACAAACGCTTCCCTTTCAGCTGATGAATGTCTGCAGAATTTGTCGTTTCACTCACGCAAATGTGTGCACAGACTATAAATGCGACAGACTGAGTGACGTTAATGTTTTATAAATGAAAGAATGTTTATCATTTGCATTTAAAAAAACAACATGTTAACCAGTAGTTTTCACCCAATTCCTGTTTAAGGGAGGAGAAGGAGGAGAACAATGAGAGGCATGTGATGACTAAATTATGGCATGTGATGACTAAATTATGGCATGATAATGACTAAGTTATGGTATAAAACCAATGACAGGCATGTGATGACTAAGTTAAGGGATGAAAACCAATGAGAGGCATGTGATGACTAAGTTATGGCGATAAAACCAATGAGAGGCATGTGATGACTAAGTTATGGCGATAAAACTAAGGAGAGGCATGTGATGACTAAATTATGGTGATAAAACCAATGAGAGGCATGTGATGACTAAGTTATGGCGATAAAACCAATGAGAGGCATGTGATGACCAAGTTGTGGCGATAAAACCAATGAGAGGCATGTGATGACTAAGTTATGGCGATAAAACCAATGCGAGGCATGTGATGACTAAATTACGGCGATAAAACTAAGGAGAGGCATGTGATGACTAAGTTATGGTGATAAAACCAATGAGAAGCATGTGACGACTAAATTATGGCGATAAAACCAATGAGAGGCATGTGACGACTGTTATGGCGATAAAACCAATGAGAAGAACAATGAGAGGCATGTGATGACTAAATTATGGCGATAAAACCAAACAGTACTGCTGAGTTAATCAAACTGACCAATGGGATAAAGTCTGTTAAAAACTGTGGATTGCGAATAAGACTCCATTTGATAAGAAATCCTAATCTTTCTTACCACAGGTCCTTCTGAAGGAGCTGTGACCAATGGAAATATCAGTGCAGGTGAAAGCAAAAGCTAGAAGAAGTCATGAGTACTGTTCAGCAGAGAAAGCAAAGAGAGGCAGAGATGTGAGCACAGAGCGGGTCAAGGACATTCACAAAAAAGGGTCACAGGTCAGGAGAAGAAAAAAGATGGACACACAGAGGTACATAAGGTTCTTCAGTATACACACAACACACGCATCCACACACGACATGCACCCCCACAAAACAGGCATCACACACAGGTGTGTCTCTCTCACCTGGGACACCTGACTGGCCCTGTAAGCAGCCAGCTGTTTGAGGTACTCCTTTTTGGCCACCTCCGTTCTCTTCTTGTACACCTGCAAAACACCCGACCCTCATATTTTTTCCATGGAGGAGATAGGAGATCCTTTCAGACAGCCATGTGCTCAGGAATACCTGTGACCAACCCACCCCCAGCAATACCTACATGTACTTCATTCAGCACCAGTCAATCAGACCTCCAGGTATGACCCTCAACACAATGGAGATGAATACGACGGGCGCAATAGCCGAATGGTTAAAGCGTTGGACTTTCAATCTGAGGGTCCCGGGTTCGAATCACGGTGACGGCGCCTGGTGGGTAAAGGGTGGAGATTTTTACGATATGTGCAGACCTGCTAGTGCCTGAACCCCCTTCGTGTGTATATGCAAGCAGAAGATCAAATACGCACGTTAAAGATCCTGTAATCCATGTCAGCGTTCGGTGGGTTATGGAAACAAGAACATACCCAGCATGCACACCCCCGAAAACGGAGTATGGCTGCCTACATGGCGGGGTAAAAACGGTCATACACGTAAAAGCCCACTCATGTGCATACGAGTGAACGCAGAAGAAGAAGAAGAAGGAGATGAATACTACTTTCTTCTTCACAGGATTCCCGTGGATGTGACCAAACAAAGTTTCCAATTTATACCACACCCACCTTCCACCTTCAAACACCTTTTCTCCTCTGATATCACTCTTAGTATATAGATGCAAGATTGAGAACAACAACAACAACAACAACACACACACAACTCATCTATTTCATGATATTCTGCACAACCTGGGCTTATATCTTATATGTATTGTCTAATGTTTTTTTTAACCTTTAGGTTTCATGACAAAAATTCTATTCACACACACACACACTTGGGCTCTTTTTAAACCTTCAGATTTAATGACATTAAGGTATTCTCTTGACAGTCACACACACTTGATGTCTTCTAAACTTTTAGCTTTCATGAAATTTAAGTATTCTGTTCACACACACTGGATGTCTTTTAAACCAGTATGTTTATTGACAATAAAGTATTCTATTCACACTCACACACAGTTGATGTCTTTTAAACCTTCAGATTTCATGACATTAAAGTATTCTATTGACACACTCACACACTTTTCCACTCGCACTGTACCCATCTCAAGCCTCACCTCTTTCTGCGTGGGGTCAAGGCCGTCCCACATGGACGCCACAATCCTCGACACCTCTCCAAAACTGGCACTGGGGTTCTGTCCCTTGATGGCCGACTGGGTGTCTCGGAAAAACAAGGAGTATGCCGACACTGGTCTGTGAAATGACAAACACCAGTCAATCAGTTACTGGTCTGTGAAATGACAAACACCAGTCAATCAGTTACTGGTCTGTGAAATGACAAACACCAGTCAATCAGTTACTGGTCTGTGAAATGACAAACACCAATCAATCAGTTACTGGTCTGTGAAATGACAAACACCAGTCAATCAGTTCCTGGTCTGTGAAATGACAAACACCAGTCAATCAGTTACTGGTCTGTGAAATGACAAACACCAGTCAATCAGTTACTGGTCTGTGAAATGACAAACACCAGTCAATCAGTTACTGGTCTGTGAAATGACAAACACCAGTCAATCAGTTACTGGTCTGTGAAATGACAAACACCAGTCAATCAGTTACTGGCTCCAGAAATGACAAACACCAATCAGTTACTGGTCTAGAAATGACAAACACCAGTCAATTACTGGTCTGTGAAATGACAAACACCAGTCAATCAATTACTGGTCTGTGAATGACAAACACCAGTCAATCAGTTACTGGTCTGTGAAATGACAAAACACCAATCAATCAATTACTGGTCTGTGAAATGACAAACACCAATCAATCAGTTACTGGTCTGTGAAATGACAAATGCTAATCAATCAATAATTGGTCTAAGAAAATCAGATCATGTTACTTATAGTCCAGCCAAATGCAAAAGGCCATTTCAGGGCTGATCACCCAAAGTGGTCTGTGGAATGAAGAACACCAATCAATCAATCTGTGAAGTGACAATACCAATCAATTATCTGTTATGTAAAAATGCCAATCAATCTGTCAAAGGATGAACATTGATCAACACACAGTCTGTCTCTCTCTAACCTCACTCACTCTCATACACACACACCTCACTCACTCACACACACACACACACACACACACACACACACACAGTCACCACTCACTTCTGGGGCTCGTTAGGATCCTTCTTCTTCTTCTTCTTGCCACCTCGCTGGCGTTTGACGGGACTGGCAGTTGGCTTGGGAGGTGGTGTGACCTCCTTGGGCTCTGCAGGAGCACTGACCACCATCGTCACCCCTGCTGCCGCCCGCTTCAGGTTCACCAGCTGGAAATGGAAATGAACGACTGAATGGATAGACTGGGGAGGGTGATGGATGGTGGAACTGAATGGATAGACTGGGGAGGATGGATGGATGGTGGAAATGAATGGATAGACTGGGGAGGATGAATGGATGGTGGAACAGAATGGATAGACTGGGGAGGATGGATGGTGGAACAGAATGGATAGATTGTGGATGGTGGAACAGAATGGATAGACTGGGGAGGGTGGATGGATGGTGAAACTGAATGGATAGACTGGGGAAGAGGGATGGTGGAACTGAATGGATAGACTGGGGAGGGTGGATGGATGGTGGAACAGAATGGATAGACTGGGGAGGATGGATGGTGGAACAGAATGGATAGACTGAGGAGGATGGATGGATGGTGGAACAGAATGGATAGACTGGGGAGGACAGATGATGGAACAGAATGGATAGACTGAGGAGGACGGATGGATGGTGGAAATGAATGGATAGACTGGGGAGGATGGATGGATGGTGGAACAGAATGGATAGACTGAGGATGGATGGTGGAACAGAATGGACAGATTGGGGAGGATGGATGGGTGGTGGAACAGAATGGATAGACTAAGGAGGATGGATGGTGGAACAGAATGGATAGACTAAGGAGGATGGATGGTGGAACAGAATGGATAGACCGGGGAGGGTGGATGGATGGTGGAACAGAATGGACAGACTGGGGAAGATGGATGGTGGAACTGAATGGATAGACTGAGGAGGATGGATGGTGGAACAGAATGGATAGACTGGGGAGGATGGATGGAACAGAATGGATAGACTGAGGATGGATGGTGGAACAGAATGGATAGACTGAGGAAGATGGATGGTGGAACAAAATGGATAGATTGAGGAGTATGGATGGTGGAACAGAATGGATAGACTGGGGAGGGTGGATGGATGGTGGAACAGAATGGATAGACTGAGGAGGATTGATGGTGGAACTGAAAGACTAATAGATACACCAGGGACTGATACATTTTGTGCATTGTATGTGTGTTGAGGTGTGTGTGTATGTGTGTGTGTGTGTGTGTGTGTATAGAGGTGTGTGTTATGAGTGATGTTACACACTGTTTTCAAAACAAGTGGTTTTGGTGAGTTTTACTGTAACACTTTAATTGTAGTCCTGTGTCTAATTCACACCAGACGCATTGTTAAATGCACTAAGAGCCGCAGGTAAGTGCTATATAAATGCTAATCATTATCATCATTTATCGTATGGATGGATCTGCACAGTGTGCAATGTGCGGTGTTCCAACAGACATGACCAAACTCAATTCCAGACCTCCTCCAGGCCAGACTGAAAACCTTTCACACTACACACAAAGCCAATTTTTTTTTTTTTTTTTTTTAAATCCTCTTCAACAACGCTGACAAAAAAGATCAGTGTTTATCCTGGTGTCCATATTAAATTTTCTCTCTTTTTTTTCTAAATGAATTAAGCTTTGTTTAATAGTATTAGTCAAGGGTTTTATCAAAATTTCAAGACTTTTCCAGACCCCTGGAGGACAAAACATATTTTTCAAAGACTTTTCCAGCACTGGAAATGGTTCTCCAATTTTTCCAAAACTTTTTCAGCCATGGAAATGGTTCTCCAATTTTTCCAAAACTTTTCCAGCCATGGAAATGGTTCTCCAATTTTTCTAGACTTTTTCAGCCATGGAAATGGTTCTCTGATTTTTCCAAAACTTTTCCAGCCATGGAAATGGTTCTCCAATTTTTCCAAAACTTTTCCAGCCATGGAAATGGTTCTCCAATTTTTCCAGACTTTTTCAGCACTGGAAATGGTTCTCTGATTTTTCCAAAACTTTTCCAGCCATGGAAATGGTTCTCCAATTTTTCCAGACTTTTTCAGCACTGGAAATGGTTCTCTGATTTTTCCAAAACTTTTCCAGCCATGGAAATGGTTCTCCAATTTTTCCAGACTTTTTCAGCACTGGAAATGGTTCTCTGATTTTTCCAAAACTTTTCCAGCCATGGAAATGGTTCTCCAATTTTTCCAGACTTTTTCAGCACTGGAAATGGTTCTCTGATTTTTCCAAAACTTTTCCAGCCATGGAAATGGTTCTCCAATTTTTCCAGACTTTTTCAGCACTGGAAATGGTTCTCTGATTTTTCCAAAACTTTTCCAGCCATGGAAATGGTTCTCCAATTTTTCCAGACTTTTTCAGCACTGGAAATGGTTCTCTGATTTTTCCAAAACTTTTCCAGCCATGGAAATGGTTCTCCAATTTTTCCAGACTTTTTCAGCACTGGAAATGGTTCTCTGATTTTTCCAAAACTTTTCCAGCCATGGAAATGGTTCTCCAATTTTTCCAGACTTTTTCAGCACTGGAAATGGTTCTCTGATTTTTCCAAAACTTTTCCAGCCATGGAAATGGTTCTCCAATTTTTCCAGACTTTTTCAGCACTGGAAATGGTTCTCTGATTTTTCCAAAACTTTTCCAGCCATGGAAATGGTTCTCCAATTTTTCCAAAACTTTTCCAGCTATGGAAATGGTTCTCTGATTTTCCTGACTTTTTCAGCCATGGAAATGGTTCTCTGATTTTTCCATGACTTTTCCAAGCTTCCGTGACTCCTGCACCAACCTTGAGTTTCACCTGTCAACATACAATGGAGATGTATTTGGTGGGTTCAATGGATCATAACTTCTTCAATTCCTCCTCAAAAGGGCAGTCTTTATCAGACAGAAATTCTTTTTTTTTTAAATCTTTATTTTTTTTTTAAAAAGAAGAAAAACCGTAAAGCTGTTTTGTTCTTCTAAAGAAAACATTCTATATAATATGCATGCATGAAGCATGATACCTGAAATACATTTGGACCTTTTTCTTCATTTTCTTTAGTCAAAACTTGAGACACAACACAACTCTGTAGTACATCCCATTGCTTGCATTATTTCACCATTCTGAACACATCAGAAACAAAATCAATAAAACATTTAAAAAAATCTCCCTTTCTGACTCTCATGCATGCGTGTGTGTGTGCTCTCTCTCTCTCTCTCTCTCTCACACACACACACACACATACAAACACACACTGCAAAAGCTATTGCAGAAAAGACCTCATCCCCTTGTTTTGAATTCATTTTCTCTGCTTTTAGAGATAACAGCAGTGGCTGGGGTATGTTTACTTCTCATTCTGATTGAAGCCAGCTGCATGTTATCTCTGCATCAACACAGGGCTGGAGGTAAATAAGCCCTTCATTCGGCCACACAGGTCTCAAACAACCTTCCATGTTTTCACTTCAAAAACTTACATTACTGTGTTAATGTGAGGGGTTTATTTTCTGGTAAAAGGACACGGAGATGGAATATTTGTCAACTGCATTAAAAAGTGTTCTGTGTGTGTGTGTGTGTGAACATGCATGTCTGTGATGTTTATGTTGCTGACCACATCTTTGTGTCAACATGTACAGGGGCTGCCACACATACTCAGCTGCTGAGGACAGCATGTATGCAAATTGCATGTAAATGAGTTAAAGCTCTCTCCTGAATTTGCATCACAAAAAAGTGTGAATAAAATGAATCAACAAACCAACTACTCAACCAGTAAAATTACAACAGAGAGCCAGGGGGGATCCTAATTAAACTATTTCAAACACAAATCAATTGTCATATATAAAACATTTCTAATGGAAGCAGATAGAACTGTAGATTTTGAAAATGAATTTGGTAAAAATGTTTTCAGTTGTTCACATTCACAAATAATATGCATTGGGGGTAGTCGCATTACCACAAATGCAAGTCACTTTAGAAGTAAATTTTGATTTATATCATCCAGTTGTAGTCAGTATATTAGACTGATTAACCTTCTCCAACTGTAATGTCATTTTGTTTTGAAAGAATTTTTATAGCATTGTGAATATTCATTGCACCTTTTTTTGCACAACCAACCACCCCCTCATTGATGTTTTAGAAATGTCAAGACGTATTAGTACTTATAGTCGTGAGGGAGTGGATAGACTGTCCTCATTTAGGGAAACCAAGGTTTGATTTTAAACTTTTCTTGGCAATACTTCATTTTGGACTGTTGTACTTCTCAAGATATACTTTGCTGATGCAAGTTTCATCTGATCTTCAAAGGGTAATATTCAATTTTCTGTGTATGTTTTTAAAGTTGAAGCATGAACTGGAACACCAAAGCAAGCTTATGTGCTTTACTAGCCACACCTTGTAATTTTTTCAACATGTACTTTGGTGCAGAAAAGAATATTTGTTCTGCTAAGGTATGTGTGTGTGTGTGTGTGTGTGTGTGTGTGTGTGTGTGTGTGTGTGAAATGCACCCCCCACACACACACACACACACCCCCACATACACACACACATACATGAAGGGGAGAAATAAAGAGAGACAAGAGGGAGAAACAGAGATGACAGGGATAACAAAGATGACAGGGAGAAGCAAAGACAGGTGAGACGGATAACAAAGAGAGAGAGAAGAGAGAATCAGTGACGGACGGGGGACAGGACAAGACAAGACAAGACAAAATCTTTATTATCAAGGGTAACAGATAAGCAAATGACATGCTTTTTTAGAAACAAATAGAGGCGATAGGGATAACAACGTGAGACAAGGGAGGAACAAAGAGAGGCAATAGGGATAACAAAGTGAGACAAAGGAGGAACAAAGAGAGACAATAGGGATAACAAAGTGAGACAAGGGAGGAACAAAGAGAGGCAATAGGGATAACAAAGTGAGACAAGGGAGGAACAAAGAGAGACAATAGGGATAACAAAGTGAGACAAGGGAGGAACAAAGAGAGGCAATAGGGATAACAAAGTGAGACAAGGGAGGAACAAAGAGAGACAATAGGGATAACAAAGTGAGACAAGGGAGGAACAAAGAGAGGCAATAGGGATAACAAAGTGAGACAAGGGAGGAACAAAGAGAGACAATAGGGATAACAAAGTGAGACAAGGGAGGAACAAAGAGAGGCAATAGGGATAACAAAGTGAGACAAGGGAGGAACAAAGAGAGACAATAGGGATAACAAAGTGAGACAAGGGAGGAACAAAGAGAGGCAATAGGGATAACAAAGTGAGACAAGGGAGGAACAAAGAGAGACAATAGGGATAACAAAGTGAGACAAGGGAGGAACAAAGAGAGGCAATAGGGATAACAAAGTGAGACAAGGGAGGAACAAAGAGAGGCAATAGGGATAACAAAGTGAGACAAGGGAGGAACAAAGAGAGACAAGAGGGATAACAAAGTGAGACAAGGGAGGAACAAAGAGAGGCAAGAGGGATAACAAAGTGAGACAAGGGAGGAACAAAGAGAGGCAATAGGGATAACAAAGTGAGACAAGGGAGGAACAAAGAGAGGCAAGAGGGATAACAAAGTGAGACAAGAGAGGAACAAAGAGAGGCAAGAGGGACAACAAAGTGAGACAAGGGAGGAACAAAGAGAGGCAAGAGGGATAACAAAGTGAGACAAGAGAGGAACAAAGAGAGGCAAGAGGGACAACAAAGTGAGACAAGGGAGGAACAAAGAGAGGCAAGAGGGATAACAAAGTGAGACAAGAGAGGAACAAAGAGAGGCAAGAGGGACAACAAAGTGAGACAAGGGAGGAACAAAGAGAGGCAAGAGGGATAACAAAGTGAGACAAGAGAGGAACAAAGAGAGGCAAGAGGGACAACAAAGTGAGACAAGGGAGGAACAAAGAGAGGCAAGAGGGATAACAAAGTGAGACAAGAGAGGAACAAAGAGAGGCAAGAGGGATAACAAAGTGAGACAAGGGAGGAACAAAGAGAGGCAAGAGGGATAACAAAGTGAGACAAGGGAGGAACAAAGAGAGGCAAGAGGGATAACAAAGTGAGACAAGGGAGGAACAAAGAGAGGCAAGAGGGATAACAAAGTAAGACAAGGGAGGAACAAAGAGAGGCAAGAGGGATAACAAAGTGAGACAAGGGAGAAACAAAGAGATGAGATGGATAACAAAGAGAAGAGAGAAACGAAGAGAGATGATAGAGAGAATCAAAGATACTTGAGGGAGAAACAAAGAAACAGAGAGACAAGATGGAGAAACAAAGAGGGACAGCGAAGTAAAGAATGACAAGGGCGGAGGAGAGAGAGAGAGAGAGAGAAAGCGACACTCCACTCCCAGTATCCTCTGACTGCCACATATCAATTATCAATAATTCAGTTACTGTCCCAATTTGCAATCCAAATGACTCGTTTCTGGCATAAGAGCTCAGAACTACAGTAATAGGTCACAGCCTTGCCGGACTACAGCTTCTGGCCTATTTTTCTCACATGTGTGCATGAGAGAGAGAGAGAGAGAGAGAGAGAGTGTGGATGCAAGAACATCCCAGGTCTGTGTATGTGTGTCTGCATGAGCGGTGCAAGCATACATACAGGTTTTTGTGTCACTGTGTGTGTGCGCACATGAGTGCGTGTGCATACTTACGTTTCCATGTATAAAATGTGTGAATATGTGAGAGAAAGAGGAGAGAAGAAAAACGACGACAAAAGTTGGTGGGGTGGGATGGTGACGCTTTGCTAGTAGCATGATTATCCAGCAGGTGAGAAGATCCCGTGTTGTGATTTAAGTCATACACAAACTGGATTCCCCACCCCCACCCCCCTGACTTTCTGTCTCTCAAAGGGAAAGCCTTTGTAGAAAGGGAATCTGAGCAACATTCTCAAAGACGCTTCAGGGAAGTGAATGATTTCCAAAACTTTGGCCCCAGTCTTCCCATTTCAGTCCACATTATGTGCAGCTCTAGGGGAGAAGAAGTCCCCTAACGACATACCTGTGGTGGGATTCCAACCCACATCCTCCAGCCATAAGTCCACATCACTAACCACTTTGCCAAGGCAGCTGACGTCATGTCTCCCTCCTTGCTTCACATTAAACCATAAACCCAGTTTCTGTGTGCAGCATGCACAGAGCGCATGTAAAAGAACCCACAGCAACAATAGGGT
>JAAQRG010300364.1:0-5000 GCA_011634625.1 Babylonia areolata
GCCGATATTTTCTCCCCCTCCACTAGACCTTGAGTGGTGGTCTGGACGCTAGTCATTCGGATGAGACGATAAACCGAGGTCCCGTGTGCAGCATGCACTTAGCGCACGTAAAAGAACCCACGGCAAAAAAAGGGTTGTTCCTGAAAAAATTCTGTAGAAAAATCCACATCGATAGGTAAAACAAATAAAACTACATGCAGGAAAAAATACAACAAAAAAAAATGGGTGGCGCTGTAGTGTAGCGACGCGCTCTCCCTGGGGAGAGCAGCCCGAATTTCACACAGAGAAATCTGTTGTGATAAAAAGAAATACAAATACAAAATAAACACATGCAGCCCTCTGGGCGAACAACTAGAAATTTATGGTGTTTTTATAAAGAGAGAGGGGATGGACAGACAGAGGGCAGAACAAAGGGACAGAGAGAGTAAGTCCCAGGGTTTGTGAGCAAAGTATTCTCAAAAAAGAGAAAGGGGGGAGAGAGAGAGAAAGGAGAAAGAGAGAGGGGAGAGAGAGAGGAGGAGGAGGAGAAGGAGGAGAAAGGAGAGAGATGGGGAGAGAGAGTGAAGGAGATAGGGGGAGGGAGAGAAAGAGAAAGAAAGAGAGAGAAAGGGGGTAGTCCGAAGCAGTAGGTCCCAGGATTTGAAAACATGTTCACCGTTGCAATGCTACCTAATCTTTGTCATTGACTTTTCCGCAATGTAACCAACCCCGGCATCCCACAACTGGATCTTATATGTGTCATCATACCACACACACACACACACACACACACACACACACACACACCCCACCCCCGAACCCCGCGCCCACCCCCCAGTGAAATGACAGCTTGGTCTGTCTACCAAATTTGACACTACCCAACACGATGTAGTCTCTTTTTTTTCTCTCTCGCTTTTGTTCTATTCCGTTGAAGGCAATCTGTCACAACCTTCTACTTGTCCCTTCACTGTCAACATTCTAAAGAAAAATTGTCAAACATGAAGCTAGTATGCAAATCACACAACGCTCTTCCTTTTCGGTAGGAATTGTCAGCTAAGCGCGTATGCATATCTCTCTCTCTCTCTCTCTCTCTCTCTCTCTCTCTCTCTCTTTCCTTGCGTGTATATGTGCGTGAATATATATATATATATATATGTGTGTGTGTGTATGTGTGTGTGTATGTGTGTGTGTGTGTGTGCGTGCGTGTTGTGTGCCTGTTGTGTGTGTGTTTTGTGTATGCTTGTGTGTGTGTGTGTGTTGTGTGCCTGTTGTGTGTGTGTATTTTGTGTGTGTTTTGTGTGTGTTTGTCTGGCTGTCTGTCTGTCTGTGTCTGTCTGTGTCTGTGTGTCCCCACATCCCCACCCACCCACTCACTCACCGTCCAGACTTGTCACCCTCCAGAATGATGTTCATGAACTTATTTCGCGGGTACTTGGCGGAGGAGGAGGTGAAGAAGATGAGGCCGTTCTTGGTCACCGTCAGGTCGTTGAGGAACTCAAGTTTCCCCACCTCCTTCTCCACGTCCTTGGGCCACATCAGCCACGTGAAGTTACCTGGGGGAGACGGGAATTTGGCGCTGGTAATTGTAGAGATTTTGTTGATGGATTCATTTTCACATATTTAGATAACTGTTTCAAATGTCACCCCCGCCCCCTTACCCCCATTCACCCGGTTTCCCTCAACTTCACTATTCCTCTTCTTCCTCTTCTACACGATGATACTCAAATCTATACATTAATACTCTAACAAAATGTCTTCTATCACCGGTATGTGTGACGGAACATTAAACAAAATTCCTCCTCATTTTCACATAGGAATGTTAGTTATTTGTAATTGTATTTGTGTTTCTTTTTATCTCAACAGATTTCTCTGTGTGAACTTAGGGCTGCTCTCCCCAGGGAGAGCGCGTCGCTACACTACAGCGCTACCCTTTTTTTTTTTTTTTTTTCCTGCGTGCAGTTGTTTTTGTTTTTTCCTATCGAAGTGGATTTTTCTACAGAATTTTGCCAGGAACAACCCTTTTGTTGCCGTGGGTTCTTTTACGTGCGCTAAGTGCATGCTGCACACGGGACCGAATGACTACCGTCCAGACCACCACTCAAGGTCGAGTGGAGGGGGAGAAAATATCGGCGACTGAGCCGTGATTCGAACCAGCGCGCTCAGATTCTCTCGCTTTCTATGCGGACGCGTCACCTCGAGGCCATCACTCCACATCTCCAGTTAGGAGAGGAGGTGGGAATGGAATGGTGAGCTGGGCAAAACGGGGTAGATGGACGGGTGGGAAATCAAAAGTAAACATAATCTTTTGAAGTAAATAGAAATACGGTCAGTTAATGAAAAATTACTGAACAGATTTCCTAAAAGAGAAGTTGTCCATTTAACAAGAGAAAAAAAAATATCATGAACATTAAAAACGTTTTATGTTTCCAGTGTTTTCGTAATGACAGACTTTCGTGCAGGTACGGCTTCAGTAACTCACAGTCAAAAATTATATGGTTAACTTACACCTGATGCTAGAGTTAATTGATCTAATCAAATGAAATCGAAACATGTTTTGTTTGTTTGTTTTTTGTTTTGTTGTTGTTGTTATTGTTGTTGTCGTTTTGTTGTTACTGTTGTTGTTGTTGTTTTGTTGTTGTTGTTGTTTTGTTTGTCTGTTTTCTGCTGTTGTTTTGTTGTTGTTTTTGTTGTTGTTTTGTTGGGGTTTTCCTTTTTGTTTGTTTTTTTGTTTGGAGTCTTTTTCTTATTTTTATCACTCTTCTTTTGTTTTTTTTTAATTGACACAACATAACGCATACATAAATCAATATATCTATCCATACGCATGTGGTTATATCCATCCATTCCTAGATATGTGCGTATCCACACACACACACACACACACACACACACACACACACACACACGGCAACAGTGTTACTCGACAGTTGATGCAGTGTCGTGGATACTAATCCCACAGTTGTCTGCAGTGAACTACAACTCAGCAGATAACATATGACACGGCCGTAGACGACACGTGGCGAATTCTGACCCCATTTTCGTCTACAGTTAACGACACGTCAGCAGGTAATGGCTGACGTGTTCGTGGATAGGAAGAACAAATAAAACTGCTTGCAAGAAAAAAAAAAAAAAAAAGGGCGGCGCTGTATTGTCATGTAGCGAGGCGTTCTCCCTGGGTGGGGAGAGCAGCCCGAATTTCTCACAGAGAAATCTGTTGTGACAAAAAAAAGAGAAATACAGTACACACCATGTGTGGGGTTGATCCTGAAGATGCCTTTATAAGGGTCCACTACCACCAGGTTTCTGTTGCTGTCCGCGCGAATACCAAGAGGGCGTCCGCATATCGCCTCGCTCGTCACCGTGCCACCTAGACAGACACAGCATGCATCAGTGAAATGAAACACCTGTGGAAAGAAAAGGTAGCATCGCAATTGAAATACATGTAGAAAGAAAGGTAGCAAAGGTAGCCTCGGGACTGAAATACATGGAGACAGAAAGGTAGCACAGGTAGCCTCAGGACTGAAATACATGTAGAAAGAAAGGTAACAGAGGTAACCTCAGGACTCAATTACATGTAGAAAGAAAGGTAGTACAGGTAGCCTCATGACTAAAATACATGTAGAGAGAAAGGTAGCACAGGTAGCCTCGGGACTGAAATACATGGAGAAAGAAAGGTAGCACAAGTAGCCTCGGAACTGGAATACATGTAGAAATAAAGGTAGCACAGGTAGCCTCGCAACTGAAATATATGGAGAGAGAAAGGTGACACAGGTAGTCTTAGGACTGAAATACATGTAAAAAGAAAGGTAGCACAGGTAGCCTCGGGACTGAAATACATGTAAAAAGAAAGGTAGCACAGGTAGCCTCAGGACTGAAATACATGGTGAAAGAAAGGTAGCACAGGTAGCCTCAGGACTGAAATACATGGTGAAAGAAAGGTAGCACAGGTAGCCTCATGACTAAAATACATGTAGAAAGAAAGGTAGCACAGGTAGCCTTAGGACTGAAATACATGTAAAAAGAAAGGTAGCACAGGTAGCCTCGGGACTGAAATACATGTAAAAAGAAAGGTAGCACAGGTAGCCTCAGGACTGAAACACTTGTAAAAAGAAAGGTAGCACAGGTAGGCTTAGGACTGAAACACATGGAGAAAGAAAGGTAGTACAGGTAGCCTTAGGACTGAAATACATGTAGAGAGAAAGGTAGTACAGGTAGCCTCAGAACTGAAATACATGTAGAGAGAAAGGTAGCACAGGTAGCCTCATGACTGAAATACATGTAAAAAGAAAGGTAGCACAGGTAGCCTCGGGACTGAAATACATGTAAAAAGAAAGGTAGCACAGGTAGCCTCAGGACTGAAATACATGTAAAAAGAAAGGTAGCACAGGTAGCCTCAGGACTGAAATACATGTAAAAAGAAAGGTAGCACAGGTAGCCTCGGGACTGAAATACATGTAGAGAGAAAGGTAGCACAGGTAGCCTCAGGACTGAAACATATGGAGAAAGAAAGGTAGCACAGGTAGCCTCAGGACTGAAATACATGGAGAAAGAAAAGTAGCACAGGTAGCCTCAGGACTGAAATACGTGTAGAAAGAAAGGTAGCACAGGTAGCCTTAGGACTGAAATACATGGAGAAAGAAAGGTAGTACAGGTAGCCTCAGGACTGAAATACATGGAGAAAGAAAGGTAGTACAGGTAACCTCAGGACTGAAATACATGAAGAGAGAAAGGTAGCGCAGGTAGTATCAGGACTGAAATACATGTAGAAAGAAAGGCAGCCTCACATTAACTTTAAGTGACCAAATCGTGCGGCTTATTGTGGAAAACCAAATGTCAAATCAGCATGGAACACTTTCAATACGTTTGAAAACAGTCTGCTTTATTCCTGTAAGTGGTAGTGGGTAGGGGTGGTGCAATGTGGGTAAACCTTATCTCACTGACTAATATCGCTTATTTGCACGACAAACACTGAGTATTTTCTATCAACATTCTTAAAATGGGTACTTATCGTATTCGTAAGC
>JAAQRG010300364.1:10000-15144 GCA_011634625.1 Babylonia areolata
GGTCCCCAATACCCGCAGCGTGACTGCGTGACGACGACCAAAAAATTAATGAAGTCACTATTCAGGCGTGACGTTCCCCCCGATCCCATTCAGGATGCAGAAAGGGGAGCATTTATTTTCCCTGTCACTCCTGTCACATTTTACTTGTCAAAACAATGTTGTGGTATAAAATGAAACATGACCACCTTGCAAGACAACGCCTCTCATATTTGCTCGCTCGATTGTCTTATTACTGAAATTGGGGACAAAACGAAACCGGAAAGCAAAACAAAACACAAGGAGCGACAGCGAAAACTAGCAATAACAATCACATGTCGGACAAACCAAGGAACGAAACGAACGAAATTTTATTTTTCCACGGTATTGAGATAAGCATACTGACAAGAATGTTTTTTTCCACCCAGCCCTGTGGTACAAAATCAAATAAATAAAGGGAAAAAAAAGAACGCACAATAACAAATATAGAAAATTCATATCAGGAGAGGAAGAGATAGGGGCGGGGGGGGGAAGGCGAGAGAGGAGAGAGTAAAGAATAAAAGATGAAACGAGAGAGAGAGAGAAGCGCGGAAGGGGGGTTGCACCAAAGGGCGAAACAAACATTGCGTTGTAAACAACTTGACAGCACATACGCAATATAAAATTACATCAAAAGGCGACACCCTCAAAACTGTGCGCCTGACAGGAAACGTAAGCTCGACAATGTCTTCCACACGTGCTGCATTCGCCGCATCCTGGACACCGTCTAGCAGGGCAAAGCTTCAAACAACACCGTCCAGAGGAGAGCTGGAATCCCCAGCATGTAACAGAGATGCATGCTCTGACTCGTCAGTGAACGGGAATAAACACTGGCCGGATCCCAAAGGATCTTTTTTTTTTTCTTTCTCTCTTTCTCTCTCTTTTTTTGTGGGGCCTCCAACCTCCTCTTTTTTCACACTTTTTTCTTTTCTTTTCCTTTTCTTTTTTTTTCTTTTTTTTTTGTGGGGCCTCCATTCTCCTCTTTTTTTCTTTCATCTTTCTTTTTCTTCTTTCACAGACTCATATTTGCCTTTCATGCACCACTTTCGCCCACACACCTTAACTAATCACTTTCATGCTTCCCCTATCGTCTGGGGCAGCAACTGCCCAGTGTGTCTTGAAGCATGCATTTTAAGAATATTCGATGTCTGTGTACATTAGCCAGGGTTTTTTCGATGTTCTAGTGTTCTGATGTAATCCCAAAGGATCTACTTTACGGAGAACTGGTAGGGCCTACAGGGAAAACCTCCAACCGGAAAATACTAACTGTGCCATGAAGGCACCTGCAAAGAGAGGGTCTCAGGACATGAACGTCGATCTGCTGTTGTCTCGTTCGTCATTTATCAGATGGATTCCCCCGTCTCCTCGACGAAGGCGGTAGTACGTCGCAGGTCCTCCAGTCCTCCGGGCCGCTGGGATTGGGTCGGGCCAGGTTTTCTCTCGGAGTGCTTGGTGGAGCGGGCAGGACTGCAGCAGATGTTCTGTTGTCTGGCTGCCTGTTCTGCAGGGGCACTGCTTTGTGTCGCCGATACGGAGTTTAGTGTATAAACGTCGATCTGATTACCTGTGAAGCTGAAGCCTCGGAACAGTCAGCTTGAAGGAGGACGGTGCAGAAAGGCCTCTCCATGTTCGAAGAGACGCCTCCCCAGCGTTCCGAGGCAAAGAGACTGAGGCTCTCAGAAAGACCCACAACGACACGGACCAGACTGAAGCTCTCAGAAAGGCCCACAACGACACGGACCAGACTGAGGCTCTCAGAAAGGCCCACAACGACACGGACCAGACTGAAGCTCTCAGAAAGGCCCACAACGACACGGACCAGACTGGGGTTCTCAGAAAGGCCCACAACGACACGGACCACACTGGGGTTCTCAGAAAGGCCCACAACGACACGGACCACACTGGGGTTCTCAGAAAGGCCCACAACGACACGGACCACACTGGGGTTCTCAGAAAGGCCCACAACGACACGGACCACACTGGGGTTCTCAGAAAGGCCCACAACGACACGGACCACACTGGGGTTCTCAGAAAGGCCCACAACGACACGGACCACACTGGGGTTCTCAGAAAGGCCCACAACGACACGGACCACACTGGGGTTCTCAGAAAGGCCCACAACGACACGGACCACACTGGGGTTCTCAGAAAGGCCCACAACGACACGGACCACACTGGGGTTCTCAGAAAGGCCCACAACGACACGGACCACACTGGGGTTCTCAGAAAGGCCCACAACGACACGGACCAGACTGGGGTTCTCAGAAAGGCCCACAACGACACGGACCAGACTGGGGTTCTCAGAAAGGCCCACAACGACACGGACTAGACTGGGGTTCTCAGAAAGGCCCACAACGACACGGACCAGCGTCGTCAAGACTTCACCTGTGCGCAATGTGGGATGGATTGTCACTTCTGTTTTCACCTGTCTAGCCACACCCCGACTCTGTACATCAATCACCACTCTATTGTCGATGGATACCTATCTCAATCAACAATACCTTAAAAACAGATTATAAAACCCACACATAAAATATAAGGGGGGGAGGGAGCCGGGGGACGGGGGGGGGGGGTTCAAAGAAAAGAAAAAATAGCTCGTGGTGTTTCGGAGATAACGGGTCGACCTCACGTGCAAATTATGCACCCCCGAGCAGAGGCGTCGCCAACGTTACGTCATATTCGCAAGCTTCAAAGCGGTTGTATGTCACCTGGTAACATGTCACGCGTCACACTTGTCACGGGGCTATAGCAATCGTGACAAGACGTGACCATTCAGTGTGTGTGTGTGTGTGTGTGTGTTACACGCGCGCACGCTCTCATTTCTTCGTGTGTTTTTTCCTCCGCGAGTACTTCGCTCGCTTTTGCAGTTTGCTTTTTTCTTTTCTTTGTGTGAGTGTGTGTGTGTGTGCGCGCGCGCGTGTGTGTGTGTGTGTGTAAGAGAGAGAGAGAGAGAGAGAGAGAGGCCTGCACCTGCGTCTGTATATAATTATGTTGGTCGTTTGTTTGTTTTGTTTTGTTTTTCTCTGCATTTTGTCTGCAGTTTTACATGTTATTGTGACGCATTTATTCTCTTTGTCAGTATTAGGTTTCAAGTAGTATCCCCTTCTCCACATATTTTTCTACTTAGCGCGCACACACACACACACACACACACACACACACACACACGCACGCACGCACGTGCACACACACACGCGCGCACATTAAATAAACTTCATTCAACTGAAGTGCAGCGGAGTACATGCAACAGTACAACACAAGACCATGGGGTGTCAGATCGTAGCTTGTTTCTTTTTTTAATGTCGTTTAAAGCGCTAATTTATGGGCTGCAGGTTCCGTCTGTGTCACGTGAGATGGGAGAGGTGAAAGGCAAAGAAGCCCCAAAGACTGTCTGTAGACAGAGAGAGATTTTTTTTTCCTCCCGCTACGCAACAGTATCAACATATGTTCTTTTCTCACGACCATCCCACAAAACAAGATGTGCTTCTCATAAAGAAACACACACACACACACACACACACACACACACACACACACACACACACACACACACACACACAAACACAAAACAAAAATAAAGAACAGATTCATCGACTGTGGTGAATTCACGCCAATAACCTAGGCTCGTTTAGTGTATGTATCATAGTCAGTCGTGTCCGACTATGACCATCAGAACAGCAAAGGAAGCATCTGCTGTTCTAACTATCTGGGCTAGAATTTAATTACAGTGGAGAGGGTCTTGCCCAAGTTTCATCCCCACTCTCGAGGCCATGAGGGTGTTTTGGACTGTCGGTGTTGGGATGGTTCCTCAAAGCCAACTAGCCCCTAAGGCTGCAGCACTAACTGAGAGCCAGTGCAATCTCACTCATAGTCCTTCACAAAAGACTCAGCTGTAAATGCAAAGGAGAAACTAATGATCATACAGCTTTCACTTTGCTGTAGGTCCAACTGTACGCTTTTTGTCAACCTGTGATATAAGCCAAGTAATGGGTCTGCTCCTTCAGTACTTGCTCTGCAAGTAAGCGACATGTTACTGGGTCGGGCAGGCTTCACAGGCAGAGATCAAGAAAGGCCAAATATCAATGTTCAATCAACAGGGATGTTCGCAGTCTTCTCTAGTGGGTGAGCTCATGGCGACTTAACAAAGGCACGCGTTGGACTGCTGAAAGGCTTTGTGGGCGGCAGCAGAACGAATTGTGCGTGACAAAAATGATGGACAGACAACATAGCAGAACGGACAGGGGGAAACCATCTGCAGAAAGCCAGCCTTTAACATACAAACCGACAAACATGGAAGAATCTGATGAACAGTTCTTCTGCGCGGCGCCCCAGTGACTCTTCTTAGATAAGAAGGAGAAGAAGAAAGTGGGGAAGGGATAGGAAGGGGGGTGGCGGAGGTGGAGCAGATATTATGAGCAATTTGGGAACAGGATTAATGAAGGAGGTAGGGGACGGGGGAGGGGGGGTTAAAAAAAATGGGGGGTGGCTCGAAACCACGACAGTAGAAAAACAACATTTCACAAGCGCAAAGTCTGCCACAGGCATTTATTTATGAGAAACCGCTTGAGTCACTGGAGAATATTACGCCCCTGGCGCCATGCTGAGGGCGCAAAGAACACGTGAGTTTGGTTTTCATCCTTGGTTGAGGTCCACCACCCTCTCCCCACCTCTCGTCTCTCTCTCTCTCTCTCTCTCTCTCTGGAAAGCAGGAGGATGAAAATATTGAAGGGGTGGGTGGCGGAGGGGGAGTTTGGGGGACGGGGTGGTGGTTATACAACCACAGCTGTGTCCTTCATTGTGCGATTTTCTTCTTCTCCTTCTTCTTCTTCGTCGTCGTCTTACTCTTCTTTAGCTCCAGCTGCCCCATTAAAATGTATTTCCTATGCCAGCGGCATGTTGTTCTGTCACTATTTTGCCACACAACGGGCTGTTTCAGGCCCCTTCCTGATGCCTCAAACAAACCCTGTTGAAAAAAGAAGAAAGAAAAAAAAAAAAGAAAACACGAGAAAAAAAAACACACACAAAAAAAAAACCTTTTCATTCCTGCCGCTTACAGAGCCCTTATGTCTCTGAAGAAATCTCTGTGCTGGTGACATTTGCAGGGTATGATTTTTGTCGGGCTTTTTTTT
>JAAQRG010300376.1:0-15119 GCA_011634625.1 Babylonia areolata
TCTCTCTCCCTGTCTGTCTGTTACTGCCATAATTTCAGAATTTCTGGAGTTAAGAACTTCTCGTGTTGAACGTATTATGAGGTCTTATTTGAAGCTGAGTACCCGATTTTCTCCTGCCATAATTTCAGAATTTCTTGAGTGAAGAACTAATGTTGATTACCCGAAGTTTCTCCTTAGCCAATGTATTTTCTTCTCGCTGTTACTGCATTAAGAGCTTCTCTTGTTGAACGTATTATGTCTTATTTGTAGCTGAGTACCCGGTTTTCTCCTGCCATCATTTCGGAATTTCTTGAGTGAAGAACTAATGTTGATTACCCGAAGTTTCTCCTTAGGCAATGTATTGTTTTCTTCTCGCTGCTACTGCATTAATTTCAGAATTTCTTGAGTGAAGAAGCAGTGTTGAGCGCATTGCGGGGTCTTATTTGGTGAAGTTGTGTACCGGATTTTTCTCCAGCTGCCAGTGTTTATTTCTTCCTTACAGTTACTGTCATATAATTTCAGAATTTCTTGAGTGAACTTGTGTTGAAAGCATTAAACGGGATCTTGTTTGGTGAAGAAAAACGTCGATTTTCCAAGAGTAAATATGAACGTACAGTGGATATAATCAGCATTACGAATTTGTGTGTGTGATGTGTTTTGTGTGTTTGCCATTCTCAAAAGGCCTTGTCTGGGAACCTTTACCGAAATACGTGAAGTACAGCATTGTGGCATGCTTTGAGTGGGGACAAAAATGCTTACCAGTGAGGGCTTAGTGCAGCACACAATCATTGGGGTTGCAGTCATAAGGGCTGCTGTGGAGAAGGAATCACCTCAATAGACATTTGCGCAACATTGACATGGTCCTGTTGGTTAGAAGGGTAACGATCAGAGGTGTGTGTGTGTGTTAACAGCCGACACAGGAAGAACGACAAAGGGCCCACAATCAGCCGGACAGGAGGCGGAATGGCCAACGAAGGGCCCGGAATCGACAGGGACGGAGGCGCAACGGCCATCAGAACCAGCAGGGGAGTGGGGGAAGGCCTCGTCTGGCCATCGTTCGTCCACCCGTGCACGTGCACAGAGCGGAGCACGCCTACAGACCGCAGCGCGCGCCGGCCGGCACCACCGGAAATGGGGAGACGAGGACCACGCAGGTACATTCCGCTGTGTTGGTTTTCTGTGTCTGGTGGTTGTGAGCTTCTCTTGTGTCAGTGTATTGCCTTGTGTTTCGCTGTCTCCAGTGTCTGAGGGCAGATTTTGTCCCTTCGTCTTCATGACGTAGACCACAGCCTGAACATTTTGATGTTTTTTCCCCTCGCCGTGTGACTGCCTTTTCAATTTCGTCGTGTTCTTCAACACAATCTCTGATCGTTTTCTCCTAGCTTCTCATTTTCCTTGATATTTAAAAAAATTTTCTTTCCTTTCCCAAAGTTCTTCAGCTGGACTTCAGCCATACATGCACATGTAGCCTTGGACACACACACGGACACACACATTCTCAGTTTTTCTCTGTCTGCCAAGCTATCCAGCTTTCTGACTCCCTCTCTTTCACCTTTTCTCACCCCATCTATATCTCCCCCCCCCCACCCTCCCCGCTCTCTGTGGATCTCCCCCCCCCCTCTGTGGAATATTGAAAGTACTGTGGCGAATGTCTTCCATACTTCCTTCCGCATGATGCCCAAAACAAAAAAAAAATACAGAATTCTAGAGAATCTCTCTGTGTTTGTGTTCACAGACCATACTCCGCCTGCTGCAAAGTATCCTGAACAGGCCGATACCAGACATGATCCCCAGCCTGACGGCCCAGGCCAAGGCCCTGACAATCAGCACCTCCGACCAGCTGATGGGCGTGGTGCACATGATCTTTGAGAAGGTAAGGCGTTATGAACGGTGTCAAAAATGTCAGTCTTTGTAACAATTTGCTTTCAGGAACAGCTACAGGTCTTTCGTAACAGTTTGCTTTCAGGTACAGCTAGAGATCTTTGTAACAAGCTGCTCTCATGTACAGCTAGAGGTCTTGTTTTTATTTCGTGAGCACGGAATAATGAGCCGTGGGTGTTCGTACGTTCGCTCACTGTAGGAATGTGTTTTGTTTTCGGAGAGAGAAATGAGCAAGGGATTGAAATATTGAAGGAAAAAACGACGACGAAAAAACAACCCAGCTTTTTGTGATGAATGGTTGAAGAAAAGAAAAGAAATGTTGAAAAGAGTGTTTGTGATTAGTAGGTAAGTTTTGTATAGATGTGGGTTTTAAAGAAAACGTTGAACATTTCTACGGGTGTATGAAATAGGTGATCGTCATCAGGCTCGGGCACACAGAGCGAAGTGCTGACACAGTGGAATCGATGGGCTTACAACACAGTTCGTTCACAGAACTCCATTTTCACACAGGGTGTCCGTCTGGGTTAATTTCTGTTGTCCAGTGACACACACAAAGAATGATAAAATGCTGGGTAGAAATGTACAAATGAGGCCGATTGCGTGTCAGGAATATGTTGCAGAAACACGCACTGATGACGTCTCATTGTCCTCTTTCTTTCAGGCAATTGCCGAAGACAAATTTGCACTGCAGTATGCACAGCTCTGTTTGGCGTTGTCGACCAAGGTGAGTTGTCAGTGGCTGTGCTTTTATCATCTCCCTTTCCTTCCTGTTCCCTGTCTGCCCCTCCGTGGTACCTGGATGTCTGGGTTTCCACGCTCCCCTCCTTGCAGCTGGCTTCCCTCTGGTTCTGTCAATTTGCACTTTCAAGTGAGAAGACCAAAACCATCCTCTAGTTTTGTAGTTTTTATCCTTGTCCTTAAATTCAGCGAACATGTATTGATCTGAGGAGAGGAAATGATTCCATTTGAAAGGAAAGGAAAAGTCAATTTGCACTTTCAAGAAGATCAAAACCATCAAAGTTTTGCAGTTTTCAATATTGAATCCTTAATTCAGCGAACAGGCATTGATTTAATGAGAGAAAATGATTCCATTGAAAGGAAACTAAAGGTCAATTTGCACTTAAGTAAAAACACCAAAACCATCCTCTATGTTGCAGTTTTTAATATTGAAGCCTTAATTCAGCGAACAGGTATTGATTTAATGAGAGAAAATGATTCCATCTGAAAGGAAACTAAAGGTCAATTTGCACTTTCAAGTAAGAACACCAAAACCATCCTCTATGTTGCAGTTTTTAATATTGAATCCTTAATTCAGCGAGCAGGTATTGATTTAATGAGAGAAAATGATTCCATTTGAAAGGAAACTAAAGGTTGATGAAACAGAAAGGTTACATCTCTTTACACAAGCGTTCAGTTTCTCTGAAAGTTTCTCAACAAGGTTATTACAGCGCTGAAACAGCAATTTCCAGGCGATTTAATAATCACTTGATTTTGATTTTGCCTTTTGATTTGAACACGTGGTGGTATTCACACTGACCCAGCCAAGTGTTGCAGTGAAGTGTGTTTTCTGTCCTTGTTGCTGGAATGTCCACAGCCAAAGGGTTGTCTATGAAAGATGTACGACAACGGTTCATGTCATTTGCAACAGGTTGTGGAGAACGAGGAAGGGAAACAGGTCGCGTTCCGGACGGTCCTTCTGACTGAATGCGAACAGGAATTTCAGAAGTTGAAGGAGACCTCCAAACTGCGCAAGAAGCATTTAGAGGATGCCGCCCAGGCTGAGGTAGGTGACTTGTCTTGTCCTGATGTCGTGGTAGGTGACATGTCTTGACCTGATGTCGTGGTAGGTGACTTGTCTTGTCCTGATGTCGTGGTAGGTGACATGTCTTGACCTGATGTCGTGGTAGGTGACATGTCTTGACCTGATGTCGTGGTAGGTGACATGTCTTGTCCAGATGTCGTGGTAGGTGACATGTCTTGACCTGATGTCGTGGTAGGTGACTTGTCTTGTCCTGATGTCGTGGTAGGTGACATGTCTTGACCTGATGTCGTGGTAGGTGACATGTCTTGACCTGATGTCGTGGTAGGTGACATGTCTTGTCCAGATGTCGTGGTAGGTGACATGTCTTGACCTGATGTCGTGGTAGGTGACTTGTCTTGTCCTGATGTCGTGGTAGGTGACATGTCTTGACCTGATGTCGTGGTAGGTGACATGTCTTGACCTGATGTCGTGGTAGGTGACATGTCTTGTCCAGATGTCGTGGTAGGTGACATGTCTTGACCTGATGTCGTGGTAGGTGACTTGTCTTGTCCTGATGTCGTGGTAGGTGACATGTCTTGACCTGATGTCGTGGTAGGTGACATGTCTTGACCTGATGTCGTGGTAGGTGACATGTCTTGTCCAGATGTCGTGGTAGGTGACATGTCTTGACCTGATGTCGTGGTAGGTGACTTGTCTTGTCCTGATGTCGTGGTAGGTGACATGTCTTGACCTGATGTCGTGGTAGGTGACATGTCTTGACCTGATGTCGTGGTAGGTGACATGTCTTGTCCAGATGTCGTGGTAGGTGACATGTCTTGACCTGATGTCGTGGTAGGTGACTTGTCTTGTCCTGATGTCGTGGTAGGTGACATGTCTTGACCTGATGTCGTGGTAGGTGACATGTCTTGACCTGATGTCGTGGTAGGTGACATGTCTTGTCCAGATGTCGTGGTAGGTGACATGTCTTGACCTGATGTCGTGGTAGGTGACTTGTCTTGACCTGATGTCGTGGTAGGTGACTTGTCTTGACCTGATGTGGAATGACATGTTAGCTGCCAGATTCCGTGAAGGATTGCCCATGCGATCTTCTGGGTGTGAAGTGTACCATTTTGTGTGTGTGTGTGTGTGTGTGTGTGTGTGTGAGTGACAATTCCTCAAAGGATGCATAGATGCATTTGTTTAATGAGAGTCTTTGTGTTGTTGCTCACCTCCTTTATAAGAGAGAATGGATTGTGTGGAAGATAACGTAGTCTTTGTGTTGTTGCTCACCTCCTTTATAAGAGAGAACGGATGGTGTGGGAGATAACGTAGTCTTTGTGTTGTTGCTCACCTCCTTTATAAGAGAGAACGGATGGTGTGGGAGATAACGTAGTCTTTGTGTTGTTGCTCACCTCCTTTATAAGAGAGAACGGATTGTGTGGGAGATAACGTAGTCTTTGTGTTGTTGCTCACCTCCTTTATAAGAGAGAACGGATTGTGTGGAAGATAACTTGTCGCACAAGGTCTGCATCATCTGCTCGTCAACAGAGCAATCAACTGACAGAACTGAAGAACCATACCCAGTGCAGAGTGATTTTCAAGTCAGAAAGATGAATCTGGTATAACAACACAGCAAGCGACGGAAGGTGCTCAGTTGATCAAGATGGTTTACGATGCAAAACAACGATGCTTAGTCTGTAGATGTGGCCGTCAACCCCTGCGTGACGTACACACAGTTTTTGAGTGTAGTTTAACAGTTGAAGCAAAACGAAGCTGTGCTGTATACACGCACACACAAGTTAACCGTAAGTGACATGCACACAGTTTCTGAGTGTAGCGTAGCAGCTAATTAAAGCAAAAGACAGCTGTGCTTTATATACACACACAAGTTACACGTGCTGCTCGTTGGGTCCACAGAGTGAAGCCATACTGTCTCCAGAGGAGATGACACGGGCCATGGACAAGGCCCGCCACCGTGCCGTGGGAACAGTGTGCTTCATTGGAGAGCTCTTCAACCTCAGCATACTTCATGAGAGTGTCGTGCACACCTGCATTTACGACCTGCTCAAACACCGCGACGACGAGCGCATGGAGTGTGTGGCGAGACTCTTGTCCACAGTGGGGAAGAACCTGGACAAGCCCAAAGCCAAGGTAGGCCTTTGCTTTTCCTGTCCTTGTCGTTTTTCTTCAATTTCTTGTTCATGGGAATGTTGTTCTGTTCGGTTTCTGAGATATACAGCTGTAGCCGTGCTTCATGATGAGCCAGAGAACACCGTGACGCGCGATGCGACTTGCTCTGGTGTTCTGACCTGGGTGTCTGGCTGCATTTTCTGTGGGTGGGACTTTGAAAACAAAAAATGATTATACCCTCTGAAATGTTCTGGGTTTGTTATTTTTGTTTGATTACAGAAAAGCGGTTTATATGCAGCATTAAATGTTGGTGGGACATTAAAAAAACAACAAAAAACATGATTATACCCACTGGTTTTTATCTTGTGTGATCACAGAATGGTTTATACACGTGTAAAGCAGTTTGCATGTGTGCTACAGAATCGAATCGACCAGTACATCGCCAGATTGATGAAGCTGGCTGGGGGAAAGAGAGAGGTGAAAGACGATGAAGAGAGACGGGAGAAGCGAGAAAGAGAATGGCTGGAAAGACAGAGGAAAAGCGGCACACTGAACAGAGAAGAGCAGAGAAGACTGGACAGTCTGGAACGGAAAGACAGCGAGCCAAAAACCAGAGCCGAGGCCAAACCGTCCGGCAGGAAACCGGAGCTGAGTGACCGGATCAAGTGTCTCCTCTTGGATGTCGTGGATTTGAGAGCGGTAAGCAGTGTTGGTTTCCCCCATTTAGTTCTTTCTTTTGATTAGCAAAGCGTATTATCAATGGTTTCTCCATTGTAACGGGAAATCATTTACTGCTTAGCTTCTTGTGAAGGACTATGACTCACAGACTGGGAGGGAAAATTGCACTGGCTCTTAGTGCTGCAGCCTTGGGGTGGGGGTGAGGGGGTGGGGGTAGTTGGCCTTTGGGAACCACCCCAATGCCGACTGTCCTAAACCCTCTT
The DNA here is from genome assembly GCA_011634625.1 of Babylonia areolata. NCBI lineage: Eukaryota > Metazoa > Mollusca > Gastropoda > Neogastropoda > Buccinidae > Babylonia > Babylonia areolata. The sequence goes on from JAAQRG010300376.1 coordinate 6,673, forward strand.
GGCCAAGAGAGTGGGGATGCAGCTTGGGCAAGACTCTCCACACAGGCAATACAATCAAATTGTAGCCCAGATAGCTGGGACGGCAGCTGCCTCCTCTTCTCCATCAGAACGATGGTCACAGTCGGACACGACTGACCATCATACAGGATTTTTGTGTGTGCTCTCTGTGGTCTGTGAAGTGAGTCCTCTGCCCCCTGTCTTCTTCCCTTCCCCCTTTCTTTTCTCACGTGCAGGCTATAGTCCGTGTGCTGCTTGTGTTGCCGACAACAGCCGAACTTTGGAGAAGATCAACTTGAAGACTGTAAAGACCGAGCGGTGGCTTGGTCGCATGGCTTTGAGCTTGTAAACACCTCGCTTCTGTCTCTCTCGTTCTCAGGCCAGACTGGCATCAGGACTTTCCCTTCAGCCACACACATTCTTCCTTTTAGGCTATTTGTGAATCACGACACTTCTGTATTCAAGTACATGCTTGTGTGTGCACTGGACACGCAGCACACGCTGTATTTTTTGGTATTTTTGGTATTTTTTTCTTTTTTGTCACAACAGATTTCTCTGTGTGAAATTCGGGCTGCGCTCCCCAGGGAGAGTGCGTCGCTACACTGAGTGCGCCACCCCCCTTTTTTTTTCCTGCGTGCAGGTTTTTTTGTTTTGTTTTTTTTCCTTCTGATTTTCCTATCGATGTGGGTTTTCCTACAGAATTTTGCCAGGAACAACCCTTTTGTTGCCGTGGGTTCTTTTACGTGCGCTAAGTGCATGCTGCACACGGGACCTCGGTTTATCGTCTCATTCGAATGACTAGCGTCCAGACCACCACTCAAGGTCTAGTGGAGGGGGAGAAAATATCGGCGGCTGAGCTGTAATTCGAACCAGCGCGCTCAGATTCTCTCGCTTCTTAGGCGGACGCGTTACCTCTAGGCCATCACTGTGTGAGCAATACTGTAGTTTGAAACTTTTGGAATGACTTGTCCTCAGAGAAACTGGGTCCAGAGCTACGTGAGGAAAATGTTCGTGCCCACCACGATCGACAGCATCCACCAAGAAGCCAGGGAAGAGCAGCAGATGGAAGATTTCCTCACCTCCCAGTACCAACCGGCGCCCAACCGACATTCGCCCAACCCCAAAAATAACGGCCACGGGGGTGCCAGACCCAAAGGTCAGTGGTGGTCATTTTATGGGACAGGGGTGGGCCAGAATAACCCATAATGAGATTAGAAAAACATGTGTAACTAATGGTTGTAATCTATAGTAAGAATACAAGAATGTGGGCCAAGAGAATGTTGTCACAAGATCAGTGATCGTTTGAGATTTGTTTGATTGTGCAGTGTCCGATTCAGTGCGTGTGCACGCGCACGTGCAGTTGTGTGTACTTGTGCATAACGTGTGTCTGTGTGTGCGCGCAGAGCCAAGATCGACACAGGGTTGTGGCGCAGACAGTGAGGGGGTGAGGTCCGATGGACCGTTCCGAGACAACAGCGGGTCAAGCCCCTCCTCGACTGGAGGCACCATCAGAAAGGTCGTGGTGGGCGTAGATGCCAGTAAAATGACTCCCGACGAGTTGGATCGCCGTACCAAGACCATCGTCGGCGAGTTCATTACCAACGGCGACATCGAGGAGACGCAGCAGAGCATCGCTGAGCTGAAGAACCTAGACTACAGCAAGCTGATTGTTTACATGCTGGACAAACTCATGGACATGAATGGATCCAAGTGCCAAGCGTTCGGACAGTTCCTGCTGCACATGCTGGCAGGGAAAGTCTTCACTGAGGAGGACATCATCACAGGGTAAGTTGGAGTATGAGTGTGTCTGCTTGAGAGCGTGTGTGCATACAATAGCCAGTATAAACCAACTGATGTGAGAGGCCATGTAAAAAAACAACAACAAAAAACCTTGTGAGAAGTTGGGATATAGCAACATTGTGGGAAGAGTACAAAGAAAAATGTTGGTACACTGAACAGGCTATTGTTTAACATCCACAATGTAGTTGTATCATTGCAATTCTATTTTTTCTTAAGAAGCATTTTGTTTGTTAGAAACTGAAGTAAATTTACACTTGGTAAATATGGGATGTGGCAAGAACACTGTGGAAATGATTCTGATTGTGGCAATAATTCTGTGGAAATGACCCTGTGAAAATGATCCTGTGGCAATAAATCTGTGGAAATGACTCTGTGGCAATGATTATTTGAAAATGACTGTGGCAATGATTCTGTGGAAACTGGCGTGAATAATGAAAACCAAAGCCAAGCACCTCCACATTTTTTGCGCTCATGGTTTGGCACTGAACATATATTTCCAAAGCAGACAGAGCATGCTGAGCAATTGTAGGGAATCGTTTTCCATTTTCTCTCCCCGAAGAGGAATGATGAGGGCTGTTTTCTGTGTGTGTCCCAGGATTTGCCAGTTCCTGCCCGTGGCAGAAGACCTGGAACTGGACTTGCCCAAGGTCTGGGACTATACGACCGATCTTCTGTCGGAGTTCGGGGCAGTCCCGGACTTGGCAGCCAGAATTCTGACGGCCGTGTCCTCCATCCAATCCCTGAACAAAAGGGGGGTGCAGAAAGTCATCCAAGTCCTCAGTGCCTTTGAAACTGAAGGCACCTCCACAAAGGTCGTGGTGGGCTTGGATGCCAGTCAAATGACCAGTGATGAACTCAATCACCGGACCAACACCATCGTGAGCGAGTTTATAGCTCGCGGCAACATCAGGGAGACGCAGGAGAGTATCGCTGTGCTGACAAACCTGGACTATGGCTTGCTGATCAGGTGTATGACGGCGAAACTCATCGAAAGGAATGGGTCCAAGTCCAAAGACCTTGGACAGTTCCTGCTGCACATGCTGGCAGAGAAGGTCTTCACTAAGAAAGACATCATCAGTGGGTGAGTAGAAGTATGATAAAAAAAATTGATTGTGTCTGCTTGACAGTGTGTGTGCGTACAGTAGCCAGTAGAAACTGACTGATGTGAGAGGCCACGTGAAAAGAACTGTGCTCATGAGGCAATGAGGGAAAGCAGCATTGTGGAAGAGTATAAAGAGACGTGCAGGTATAGAAATTCATTGAACATGCCATTATTTAGCATCCATAATAAATGACTCTGATTGTGGCAATAATTCTGTGAAAATGACTGTGGCAGTGATTCTGTAGAAACTGGCGTGAGTAATGAAAACCAAAGCCAAGCACCTCCACATTTTTTGCGCTCATGGTTTGGCACTGTACATTGTATTCGCAAAGCAGAGCATGGTGAGCAGTTGTAGGGAATCGTTTTCCATTTTCTCTTCCCGAAGGACTGTAATGGTGAGGGCCGTTTGCTGTTTGTGCCCAGGACTGCTCATTTCCTGCCCGTGGCGGAATCCCTGGAACCGGACTTGCCCAAGGTGTGGGACCACATGGCTGATGTTCTGTCAGCGTTCGGGGCAATCCCGCAACTTGCAAGCAGAATTCTTAAGGCCATGCAGTCCATCAACACCCAGCGCTGGAAAAGGGGGGGTGCAGAAAGTCATGCAAACCCTCCGTCAGATTGTCTCTAGGTGGGTACTTGTTCGGCAGTAGAAGATGAGACTTAAGGTGATTACTTGTTTGTTTGTGGAAGATGAGATTTAAGATGGGTACTTAATTGACCGTAGAAGATTAGATTTAAGGTGATTAATTGTTTGGTCGTTCAGACTGAAAGTGAAAACTTGTTTGTTGGAACAGGTTTATGAATGCCTGACAATGGTAATCCAATGCTTCCTTGAAACAGTACAGTTTCGAAGTGGAAGAGCTTTTCTTTTGTACCTGACTTATGTAGATGAGACTATGGTTAATCAGTCTTGTCTGGAAACGATGTTACAACTTTACTTCTGTTGTACTCAAGGATATGCTCACGTTTTAAAGAGATGCAGTAACAGACCTGCTGAATGTCCTCGAGCCATTGTCTTGCTTGAAAAAGCAGAACTTTGACATTTGATCCACTTGTGTACATTTCCTTGCCAATAACGTGCCTCTCCTTTCATTTTTCCAGTCCATGACGAGGAACAGGCACAGTCCATGACGAGGAACAGGCACACAGTCCACGACGAGGAACAGGCACACAGTCCATGACGAGGAACAGGCACAGTCCAGGACGACGAACAGGCACAGTCCAGGACGATGAACAGCTACAGTCCACGACGAGGAACAGGCACACAGTCCATGACGAGGAACAGGCACAGTCCAGGACGACGAACAGGCACAGTCCATGACGAGGAACAGGCACAGTCCAGGACGACGAACAGGCACACAGTCCATGACGAGGAACAGCCACAGTCCATGACGTGGAACAGGCACAGTCCATGACGTGGAACAGGCACAGTCCATGACGAGGAACAGGCACAGTCCACGACGAGGAACAGGCACAGTCCAGGACGACGAACAGGCACAGTCCACGACGAGGAACAGGCACAGTCCATGACGAGGAACAGGCACACAGTCCATGACGTGGAACAGGCACAGTCCATGACGAGGAACAGGCACAGTCCAGGACGAGGAACAGGCACAGTCCAGGACGAGGAACAGGCACACAGTCCATGACGACGAACAGGCACAGTCCATGACGAGGAACAGGCACAGTCCAGGACGACGAACAGGCACACAGTCCATGACGAGGAACAGGCACAGTCCAGGACGAGGAACAGGCACAGTCCATGACGAGGAACAGGCACAGTCCAGGACGAGGAACAGGCACACAGTCCATGACGACGAACAGGCACAGTCCATGACGAGGAACAGGCACAGTCCAGGACGACGAACAGGCACACAGTCCATGACGAGGAACAGGCACAGTCCAGGACGAGGAACAGGCACAGTCCATGACGAGGAACAGGCACAGTCCAGGACGAGGAACAGGCACACAGTCCATGACGACGAACAGGCACAGTCCATGACGAGGAACAGGCACAGTCCAGGACGACGAACAGGCACACAGTCCATGACGAGGAACAGGCACAGTCCAGGACGAGGAACAGGCACAGTCCATGACGAGGAACAGGCACAGTCCAGGACGAGGAACAGGCACACAGTCCATGACGACGAACAGGCACAGTCCATGACGAGGAACAGGCACAGTCCAGGACGACGAACAGGCACACAGTCCATGACGTGGAACAGGCACACAGTCCATGACGTGGAACAGGCACAGTCCAGGACGACGAACAGGCACACAGTCCATGACGAGGAACAGGCACACAGTCCATGACGAGGAACAGGCACAGTCCATGACGAGGAACAGGCACAGTCCAGGACGACGAACAGGCACACAGTCCATGACGACGAACAGGCACAGTCCATGACGACGAACAGGCACACAGTCCATGACGACGAACAGGCACAGTCGGGGATCATCTGAACTGTCACTCTGGCGACCTCAGTGACAAATCAACAGCCAGCACGCTAACAGTCTTCACGTGAGGGTTGATGGCCTGGGAAAGGTCCAACTGTGAACCAAAACCACATGAAAAACTGGTGCTACGTGACCTGCATGCGACTGAAGTGCAAAACAGAAATGCTAATGTGTATTTCATTATCGTACGATTCTTGCATGTATGTATCTATATTCCCAGTATCTTCTGTTTCTTTTTCTTTCTATGTTTCTTCTCTTCTTTCCCCAGATGGTCTGATGTCAAAAAGCAGTTGTTGCTTATTCAATTACCATCTTGAAATAAGAATTTTAACTTGACACACAATTTGTGCAAATATTTTGTTGATGAAAGATTGTGGAAAGGTGCTCACAACTTGTGCGATTTTTAAAGCTGTAGAAAGACTGAAAATGTGTTAAGGAAAATGTGTTGCCAGGAAGTTGGGCAGTGTGGCTTGGTGGAGGAGAACGTGTTGGGTTGTGAAGAGGTCGTGGTAGGTAGGTTGTGAAGAGGTTGTGGTAGGAGCAAAACCTTTGGAGCCTCTGCCCGTTCTCATTCAGCTTGCCAATACCGAAGTGGCCAATGCAACTGGGCCAGGAGTTGTGGTCTGAACCCTATCGGGCATTAAAGTCGCCGAGAAGGTACAGCTGTTCTGTGACAGGGATGTCTCGGATGGTGGTATCAAGCTCCTCATAGAACTGGTCCTTAGTCTCCGCAGAAGTGTGGGAGCATAGACGCTCAGGAGGTTCACTGGGCCGGAGGAGGTTGACAGGCAGAGGGCGAGGATGCGGGCTGTGCCACTGTATGGGAGTTCCACAGAGGACAGTAGATAGTTCCTCACGGCGAATCCAACGCCATGCAGTCTTTGCTCTTCAAGTTCCTTGCCATGCCAGAAGAACGTGTAGTTCTGTTCCCTGAGATTGCCGCTTCAGGCAAGTCCTTTTTCCTGTAGTGCGGCATTGTCGATGTTGAGCCTTGTGAGCTCACGGTCGATGATGGCTGTTTCCCTGGAATCATCAACTTGTTGCAGGTCATTTGAGAGGCCAGGACACATTGTCCTGACATTCCAGCTTGCTAAAACACAAGATGGGTAATTTGTTTTTTTGTTTGTTTTTGCTTGGTGCAGGGTTTCAGTCTGCTTTTCGGTCTTTTCCCTAGCTCCAAGCACCCATTGAAGCAGGCAGACTGTGGCAGGTCAGCACCTTATTAGCTGGGGTCAGCCCAGCTTGGAGTGGGCGGTAGCTGAACAGTGGGACTACGATGGTCCCTCCCACTGTCGGAGGTAGCCCGTAGCGCCTGGACCTACGCCAATCGGTCCTAGCTTATAACTCGCCTCACCGATGCAGTCCGAAGGAACGCAGAGCGATACATTCGGCACCAGCTTGGCTGCAGGAACTGCCGGAAGAAAGTCAATGCGACGTCCAACCGCCTTGGGGGCTCCAACTCCGGATTTTTCCTCAGGATTTACTCCCGAAGCCCTTCCCGTGATAAGGTATGCCGCAAGGCAGCGGAGGTTTGGAGTCAGGGTTTTCCTTCTCCTAGATGGACTGCCCTCCCAGGCCGACGAGCTCCATCTACCCGGAGCATCTGGTTTTGAGGCGCCAGAGACCCGCCTTTCGTCCCTTCTCCTGTCAGTTAAAGCAGTTCTGCCGGGCTTAGAGGCTAAGCCACACGGGCAGACCAGGAGTTGGGCTTGGTTGTCAGAGGCTATTTGAGACGCACGCCGTATGAGAGCACTTTATAGGTGGTGGGAGCTTGTCCCCACTACCGCCCCCGGCTATGACAATCCTCATATTGGAACCATTCCGCAAGTATCCTGACAATTTGTGCGAATGTGCAAATGTCTTCACAACGTGTGTGAGTGGATATGGTAGAGAAAGTGCAAGTATCTTCACATCATGTGTAATGTGATAAGCAGCAGAACGATTGTGCAAATGTCCTGACAACTTGTGAGTTTGCATATGTAAGTATTGGTAGCGAGCCCTCTCCTTCCTTCCCAACACCTACGTTTTCGAGTTCGTTCTTAGGAAATTGGAAGGAAGCTCACACAGGGTCCATACAGAAATGGAGATCCTGAAAAGGGATTTTGGACAAAGTCATGTAAAAGTCGTGGAAATAAAAATCAAGCCTTCAAAGACACAGATGCTTGCATTGATAGATGAAAAAGAAATGAAGTAAGAACCTTGAAAACCTTTACATACATACCAATCCCATGGAACTTTATCAGGTGCAGAAAGATTGTACTAATGTCCTAACAACCTGCGCGAGGGTATAAACTGTAAAAAGATTGTGCAAATAACTCTTGATAGAAGAACGAAAACATGTTTTAAACCTGGGACCTTCAGCTACTGTAACTATACAATTTGGGTGCATTTTTAGTGTTAAATCAAGATGTAACCTAAGTTTTCTCAGCTGGCCATTTTGACAAACAAAAGAAAGCATTTTGTGAGGAAAAATGGTTAATTCATAGCCATAGAAATTTCTGAAAATGGTATGAAGTGGTTTGGAAAAGTCACGGAATATTGATCTTGTAAACCTGTACGCACCCTGTCGCCGTGAGGTAAAGCATCATTTGGAATCCACAGACCTGTATCAGCAGAAGTACTACATGTAAGACCCACAGGCCTGTATCAGCAGAAGTACTACATGTAAGACCCACAGGCCTGTATCAGAAGTACTACATGTAAGACCCACAGGCCTGTATCAGAAGTACTACATGTAAGACCCACAGGCCTGTATCAGACGTACTACATGTAAGACCCACAGACCTGCATCAGAAGTACTACATGTAAGACCCACAGGCTTGTATCAGCAGAAGTACTACATGTAAGACCCACAGACCTGTATCAGAAGTACTACATCTAAGACCCACAGGCCTGTATCAGCAGAAGTGCTACATGTAAGACCCACAGGCCTGTATCAGCAGAAGTACTACATGTAAGACCCATAGACCTGTATCAGAAGTACTACATGTAAGACCAACAGGCCTGTATCAGCAGAAGTACTACATGTAAGACCCACAGGCCTGTATCAGCAGAAGTACTACATGTAAGACCCACAGGTCTGTATCAGAAG
>JAAQRG010300388.1:2264-15117 GCA_011634625.1 Babylonia areolata
GCAATAGCCGAGTGGTTAAAGCGTTGGACTTTCAATCTGAGGGTCCCGGGTTCGAATCTCGGTAGCGGCGCCTGGTGGGTAAAGGGTGGAGATTTTTCTTATCTCCCAGGTCAACATATGTGCAGACCTGCTAGTGCCTGAAACCCCTTCGTGTGTGTACGCAAGCAGAAGATCAAATACGCACGTTAAAGATCCTGTAATCCATGTCAGTGTTCGGTGGGTTATGGAAACAAGAACATACCCAGCATGCACACTCTCGAAAACTGAGTATGGCTGCCTACATGGCGGAGTAAAAACGGTCATACACGTAAAAGCCCACTCGTGTACATATACGAGTGAACGTGGGAGTTGCAGCCCACGAACGCAGAAGAAGAAGAAGAAGTAGAAATAAATCAGAAATTAAACATGACTGTCTTGTACAGTACAAGAGATGAGACTTCACCCAGTCGTTACTGTTAACTGACGTCAGTTTCTCGTTCAGTGTAGATAACCGGACCACATGGTAGGCACGTCAGCATCTTTCAGTAGCAACACGAATACACACAATACACAAACTTTATTGTCTATACTTTGGTACAGAGATTTTCTTTTTGGCAGCAGCACATGTCCAACATAAGAAGAAAACAACAAACAAATAAAATGAATAGAAAATAAAAAGATAAATTAAATGGCACCAAATGGAAATAGCTATATACAAATACACAGATTGCTGAAATTTACGTGCCTCTCCATTTCAGTCAGCAAACCGCATTGCACATCTACCCACACCACCCACACACACAACGCACACACACACACTCTCTCTCATCCCCTCTCTCTCTGTCTCTCTATTCACAAGAAATGCAACTATAAAGATCATAGCGGAAATAATCCGACATCCAAATGTTTACGAGAGCAATGAAGAAAGCAGGGATTTTCATCATAAATTCGCACAGAGTATGCATCATGCACACGAAGACATGGGGGGGGGGAGGGGGGGGAATTCTGTATTTTATTTCACTGTCATAGGTTTGTCAGACTGCTTCCAAAGTCATGCAAAATTACCAATTTTTCCAGAACAATACATATAAAAAAATAATGTCCAACCATTTATTTTTATTCAAAATCGTTGAAACCATGTGACATGGTCCAATGGGAGTGTTTCTATGATGCGACCTACAAAGATATGTATCTATTCTATTCCTGTTGTTCTTGTTGTTAATAATTTATTGCTGTTACACTTTGATATTTATGGGGTGTGTTAATTCCGCTGTTCTAGTTTTTCATTTTTCTCTATATTCCCGTTTAACCTCCACCCCCCCACCCCCCAACACACACACACTCATGACATGTTTAATATCACTCAAAACAAAAAGACGTTAAATTAAAGAAAGAACATAGGGTTATTGGGGAATCACGTTTGTATCGTCACTACTGAAAATATAATCAGGATTCATAAGACAACCCCAGGCGGATTCACTTCAATGGCCGTGTTTAATATATCATCACAGACTTCACTCGTTAATTCAGTCATTGGCTAGCATCCACTCTGGTCTACTCCGAAACATTTTCTTTGATCAGGAATGTCAGCGCCATGTCATGCCATAGGTTCACAACTGTGTGTGACTCTTCAACATTCTTCAACACACACCGTTTAAGTCTGAAAAAAGACGACCCCAACACTATCACAAGTCTAGAAAAAAAGACGACCCCAACACTATCACAAGTCTAGAAAAAAAGACAACCCCAACACTATCACAAGTCTAGAAAAAGACGGTCAACACTATCACAAGTCTAGAAAAAAAAGACGTCCTCAACACCGTCACAAGCCTAGAAAATAGACGACCTCAAAACTATCACTAGTCTAGAAAAAAGACGACCTCAACACTATCATAAGTCTAGAAAAAAAACGACCTCAACACTATCATAAGTCTAGAAAAAGGCGACCCCAACACTATCACAGGTCAAGAAAAAAGCCGACCTCAACACTGTCACAAGTCTAGAAAAAAAAGACGACCTCAACACTATCACAAGTCTAGCAAAAAGACGACCTCAACACTGTCACAAGTCTAGAAATACGACGGCCTCAACACTATCACACGTCAAGAAAAAAGACGACCTTAACACTATCATAAGTCTAGAAAAAAGACGACCTCAACACTGTCACAAGTCTAGAAATACGACGGCCTCAACACTATCATAAGTCTAGAAAAAAAAAGACGGCCTCAACACTATCACAAGTCTAGAAAAAGACGGCCTCAACACAATCACATGCGGCAGGTCTGTCCCTGAGGACAGCTGATCGCGGGGTGACTCGTTCTTCACTGGTTCCTGGCGGGAGTCAGTGAGATCAAATGAAGGAGATATTCATTTTTTCCTTCAACTTTCCTCTCATACATTATTCAGCTCGTCGCGTAGGTATGTGATCTGATTTCAGTTATACACTATGATACTTTTATCTGAACGACTTCAAGTACAACAAGACTGATATATCTACATTTAGATTTCTGAATTCTCAAGACAGACCATGACTGCCAACAGTCTGAGTGAACAAGAGACAAACGTAGACGGTGTTCATACAGACTATTATACTGCGCCGAAACCAAACCTTGAGCAGAATGAAAAACAATAATTAACATGGGCATACTGACGATCTAACTAAAAGAAGAAAAAAAAAAGCGAGTTAAGGATAACTATGTCTTTCGTTTATGACCGGGGGCTCTCTGCTGAGACACACACACACACACACACACACACACACACACACAGAGGGGCAGAGATATATTCAGACAAACAGACAGACAGACAGGCAAGACTGGACTGGAAGAGCGGCATTAGCAAGTAAGAGGGGCATGCATAAAAGAGGGGCTGCCTGTGTGATGACCGGGGAGTGTGTTGTTGGCAGGGGGGTGTGGCGGACACACAGGGACGGCCGTCATGGGATATTCATGGCACGGGGACAGTGCGCCTAGGGTCATCGTCATCGTCAACATCACAGCACTTGTACAGGACCCCCTTCCCTGCCCTGTCCGCCACCACACCCCACCTTCAATCACAGCTTCACACAGGCACACACACACACACAGAGGCACACACACAGCATTCTGCGTGCGTGCGTGCACGAGTAAATAACAAGGGTTCATAACAATTTCTCGTTTTACCTTCTTTAGCTGTATCCCTAAACCCTGCCATACATATTTGATAAACCATTTGCAGAGACCCAGGCTTTGACACACAACCGACAAACCTGAAGTCTGGTGAACCGTGCTTCATCGCACTGCTCCAATGACTCTTCACACAGCTAAGGGAGGAGGAGAAGATGGGGGGAGACGGGAAGAAGAGGAAGAGGAGTTGGGAAGACGAAGAAGAAGAAGGAGGAGGAGGAGAAGAGGAAGGAGAAGAAGGAGAAGTAGAAGGTGGAGAAGAGGAAGGAGGAGGAGGAGAAGAAGGAGAAGAACAAGGAGGGGGAGAAGAGGAAGAAGGAGGAGGAGAAGAAGAAGGAGGAGGAGGAGAAGAGGAAGGAGGAGAAGAAGAAGAGGAAGAAGAAGAAGAAAAAGAAGGAGGAGGAGGAGGAGAAGGAGAAGAAGACAATAACAACAACAGCAACATCATCATCATCATCTTTTAACAAAAGAAAATTCAATAAACAGATAATTCATATTTGTAGAACAAACGGACACCATGAAACACACACACACACACACACACACACACAAACCAACTAAACACCGTCACGGAAAGATCCACGGTCATAAAGTTCTCCACACCCATTCCCTGAGCATAGCTCTGTCAACCCGCAGCACACATACTGTTCTGAGTCTCCCAGTACCGCTGTAACGCTGAACACTCACACTGATGACACTGTACCGAAGCACGTCGGCATTGCGACAGTACCAATCAGTTCTTTTTTGTCTTCAGACGTCGCTCGTCTTCTGCTTTCATCCGTGAATATGATCGGTCTTTTCCTGTCCTCTTAGTTAATAATGTACCGTCTGGTCACCCTACCCCATTCCTCGCCTGAAGGAAAAAAAGGTAGGCTGTAATGATATTTATTTTTTCCAGAGAATGCTAGCTTGTGTTTTTATTTCATATCAGGAGGGAGAAGAATGACATTTTGTTGGATGCCTTCATATATGTTTCCTCTCGAATGCATGGATCCATGTACCTTGAAAGAAAGAAAGAAACAAAGAGCTAGAGTGTATTCGCCTGAAATCCTGTCATGGAGTTTTTACGACTATGATCCTGTTTTGGGAGTCTTTACGCCTATGATCATGTCATGGTTTTTTTAGGACTATAATCCTGTTTTGGATTCTTTACGCCTATGATCATGTCATGGGTTTTTTTAGGACTATAATCCTGTTTTGGAGTCTTTACGCCTATGATCATGTCATGGGTTTTTTTAGGACTATAATCCTGTTTTGGATTCTTTACGCCTATGATCATGTCATGGTTTTTTTAGGACTAAAATCCTGTTTTGGATTCTTTACGCCTATGATCATGTCATGGTTTTTTTAGGACTAAAATCCTGTTTTGGAGCCTTTACGCCTATAATCCTGTTTTGGAATCTTTACGCCTATAATCTTTCCAAGGAGTCTTTACGAATAAACTCTTGTCATCTTAACATCTTGAAGTGGATGACTATCGACTGTGTGTCCCTGGTCTTTTCATTTCAGCCTATAGTATACTTAACTCTGCGCATGGCAGGCCATGATAAAAAAAGAAAAAAAAAAGAAAAAAGAATGATCTTTTTGTTATACGTTATTTCATGCACATTTAAAAAAAAAAAAAAAAAAGGGCGAAGAAGAAAAGAGGGAGAAAAGATTTTTGAAGTCCTCGCGCGGCTCGGGTTGATACTAATTTTTCTCCATTCGTCAGCTCGTGGCGTCCATCACTGCGCCAAACTTGACATCTTGTTTGCTGGCATACTGCCTGACCCTGTGGGGCTCCAATCAACACTCCCTTTTACTCCCCTTTTTCTTATCTTAACTGATCTCTCCTCCACTCTTCTTGTCACACAGGGTGACGGGGTTGGGGAGTAGGGGTCCGGGGGGGCGGGGGGGGGGGGGTATGAGAAGAAGAACGGAGAAGGGGAGGAGGAGGAAAAAAAAAAAACAGTGTGCGGGGGAGGAGAGAAAAGGCGGAGAGAGAGAGAGACAAAGGGGACAGAGAGAGAGAGAGAGACAGAGAAAGAGAGTGAGACAGAGAGAGAGAGAGTTGGAGAGAGAGACACGAGGGACACACACACACACACACACACACACACACACACATAGAGTGGGAGAGTGAGAGGAGAGAGGGAGGGAGGGTGAGGGGAAAGTAAAGAAGAAAGAGTGAACGATTTTCTTACGGACAAGAATAAACACAAGCAGGCTTTTTATATCTTGCCCTGAATAATCGATCCATCTGAGAGGGAGAGAAGGAGAAGACGAGGAGGAAGAGGAGCAGTAGAAGCAGAAGAAGAAGGACGTGGAGAAGAAGGAGGTGGACAAGTAAAGAAGACAACGAAGACGAAGACGACAGTAGATGAAGAAGAAGAAAAAGAAAGACATACACACACAGACACAGAGAGAGAGAGAGAGAGACGAAGAAGACAGGAGAAAAAGAAGAAGAAGAAGAAGTAGAAGAAAAGAAGAGAAGAAGAAGAAGAAGAAGAAGAAGAAGAAGAATTTAAAAAGAAAAGAAAAACGAAAAGAAGCAGATCGAGCCAGAGCCAGAAAGACATGTAAATAAAGGACAGTCAATAAAAAGAGCAGTCGGTCAGAGAGAGAGAGAGAGAAAGAAAAAAAAAAAGGAGGAGGAAGAAAACAAGAAAAAACGACGAGGCAGTTTACATTGCTCCCCTGCACCCCTCCACCCCCCCAACACCTCCCTCCCTCCCGCCTGTTTTTCACTGTCACCCCACTAGGGACACACCGGCACCGCACGCGCTTTGCTCGAGAACTCCCGCTCCCCCCAGCCCCTCCGCCCCCCCTCACCCCCCCTCTCCCTCACACACACAGCGGGGCCCGGATGACGCCAGGCCACGGCACGTGGACATAAAGCACGAGGTCATCTCGGTGGGTTCCAGAGGCGGGCCACCCCATTCCTCTCCGTCTCTTTGAACACACTGGGGGAGGGCCCGGCCACCAATGTTGCCCCGTCACTCTTGCCCTCACGTATTGGCTCCATAAATCATGGACTCTGTCAGCGGAGTATGTAATACCGAGGCTGCTGCTACGATGCAACTACTGCTGCTGCCATGATGTTACTAGTGCTGCTGCTGTTGTTGCTGCCATGATGTTACTAGTGCTGCTGCTGTTGCTGCCATGATGCTACTTGTGCTGCTGTTGTTGCTGCCATGATGTTACTAGTGCTGCTGTTGTTGCTGCCACGATGTTACTAGTGCTGATGTTGCTGCTGCCATGATGCTACAAGTGCTGCTGTTGTTGCTGCCATGATGCTACTAGTGCTGCTATTGTTGCTGCCATGATGCTACTACTGGTGTTGCTGCTGTTGCTGCCATGATACTACTAGTGCTGCTGTTGTTGCTGCCATGATGTTACTAGTGCTGTTGTTGTTGCTGCCATGATACTACTAGTGCTGCTGTTGTTGTTGCCATGATGCTACTACTACTGCTGCTGCTGTTGCTGCCATGATGCTACTACTGCTGCTGCCATGATGTTACTAGTGCTGTTGTTGTTGCTGCCATGATGCTACTACTGCTGCTGCCATGATGTTACTAGTGCTGTTGTTGATGCTGCCATGATGCTACTAGTGCTGCTGCTGTTGCTGCCATGATGCTACTACTGCTGCTGCCATGATGTTACTAGTGCTGTTGTTGTTGCTGCCATGATGCTACTAGTGCTGCTGTTGCTGCCATGATGTTACGACTGCTGTTGTTGCTGCCATGATGTCACTACTGCTGTTGTTGCTGCCATGATGGTACTAGTGCTGCTGTTGTTGCTGCCATGATGTTACTAGTGCTGTTGTTGTTGCTGCCATGATGCTACTACTGCTGGTGTTGTTGCTGTCATGATGCTACTACTGCTGCTGTTGTTGCTGCCATGATGCTACTACTGCTGCTGTTGTTGCTGCCATGATGCTACTACTGCTGCTGTTGTTGCTGCCATGATGCTACTAGTGCTGCTGTTGCTGCCATGATGCTACTACTACTACTGCTGTTGTTGCTGCCATGATGTTACGACTGCTGTTGTTGCTGCCATGATGTCACTACTGCTGTTGTTGCTGCCATGATGTCACTACTGCTGTTGTTGCTGCCATGATGGTACTAGTGCTGCTGTTGTTGCTGCCATGATGTTACTACTGCTGCTGTTGTTGCTGCCATGATGCTACTACTGCTGCTGTTGTTGCTGCCATGATGTTACTACTGCTGCTGTTGTTGCTGCCATGATGTTACTACTGCTGCTGTTGTTGCTGCCATGATGCTACTACTGCTGCTGTTGTTGCTGCCATGATGCTACTAGTGCTGCTGTTGTTGCTGCCATGATGCTACTACTGCTGGTGTTGTTGCTGCCATGATGCTACTACTGCTGCTGTTGTTGCTGCCATGATGCTACTACTGCTGCTGTTGTTGCTGCCATGATGCTGCTAGTGCTGATTCTGTTGCTGCTAGCAGCACGCTCATTTTATACGACGCTTTTCTGAATTACGAAGTTTTTTCGTCTGTAAATGAGGACCACTGTCGGTGGAGTGTACTGCTACTGCTGCCATGATGCCATTGCTGCCCGCACATTTTATTCGACGTTTCTCTGAATTACGGAGTTTGGTCGGCTCGGCTGTTACAGCAGAAAGTTTCCATTCTATCAGCTCCAACCCTTTATCAAAGATAATGATGAAGATGTTTACTTCCCCGTAGATATATGTGTGTACCCAACCACAGTTAGGTTCCGCAAAAAAAAACTTTATTCAGTTATACTGCTGCAATTTGTTTTGAAATATAACAGTGAATTGATGGAGTGTATAGCAAGTGCAAACTAATACATACTGCCGTATATCACACTTACACAAAGTTGGCTGCATTTTGACAAAATGGAAATGAAATTAGAATGGTTTAGGACACACGGGCTAACTGCGGGCAGGACATTGAAAAGTTGAACACAAGTTTTGCCGAAGGGAGTTGCAAAGTTCGGTTCAGTTCGAGGTGTTTTATTACGTGGCCGACCACAAATTGAAAACATGTCAAAACAACACCAGTTAAAAGAAAACCAAGCAATGAAAAACTATGCAGGCTACAAAAAAGTGAGAAACTGAATGACGAATAACTTTTTTTAAGACAATACTGAAATTAAACATACAAAATTAACGCAAAAAAGAGGTATATATCAATGTCTCTATTCAACCACCGATGGGCGTTTTTCGGTTATTTAGTTATTACTATGTAAATCAACACAGTGACAACACCATTCAAAAGAACAGCGAACAATGAAAACCTATGCAAGCTACATAAACAGAGTGGGAAACTGAACGATAAATAACTTTCTTTACTAACTGTAATTAAACATACAAAGTCAGCGCAAAATGAGGTATGATATCAATGTCTCTATTTAGCTACCGATGGACTTTTTATCGGTTCTTTAAAGTTATCACTATGTGCATCAACACAGTGACAAACGAAACGAAAAACAACTATATACATCAACATATTTACAAAACAAACTATGAACAATTATAAACATCAACACAGTGAGAAACTAAACGATGAACATCTATATACATCAACACAGTGAGAAACTAAACGATGAACAACTATATACATCAACACAGTGAGAAACTAAACGATGAACAACTATATACATCAACACAGTGAGAAACTAAACGATGAACAACTATATACATCAACACAGTGAGAAACTAAACGATGAACAACTATATACATCAACACGGTGACAAAAGGGGAAGTCCAGACCAAGTCCACTTCACCCAACGTGATGATCAGATCATATGGAACGCATCAGCCTTCTTCTTGAACTGTACGCCAAAATAATGTCGTAGAAAGGAGCTTTCACAGAATCAGTAGTGAACTGTTTCCACACACACACACACACATTCGCGCACACACACACACACACACACACACACACACACACACACACACACACACACACACATATCTGATGTATCTTTGTTGCCTCTGTCACGAAAGACAATGGACTGTGCCTTCTGGTGTCCAAGCCATGGACCTTCAGTCCCACCCTGCTTCACATCAAATCAAACGTGTAGCTTTCAACCTTGTCCACCACAGAGAGGCCATTTCAGGGCTGAATGCCAGACAGTTCTTCAAACCAGTGTCAAAAACAATGCTAAAAAGTCAAACAACAATAAACAGAAGTTACCCTCTCCATCTGAAAGCAACACAGCTCCAAGTTAATGCTGCTTGTGATACCAATTCAGTTGGCACACAGGTAAACAAAAGGTACACAGGAGCCACCCCAGTATGGACTGGAAGTTGCGTACCTTAAATAAAAACACAGTTACTTTTCTTCATTGTTATTAATACTTTACTCTCCTAGCCCCCATTGTTCTTTCATTTCATCGTAAAAACAAAAAAACAACAGTCCACGAAGATTACGTTAAAAAGACAAACTCAGCCGCATCTCGTTCAGTCCACGTACAATTTGAATAAATGATATATATACAGAAAACACACACACACACACACACACACACACACACACACACACACACACACACATATATATAATATTACTTCATGAACTGAGCTGAATGCCCATGGAGGGGTGGGGAAACATCCCGGAACCGGATCTTCATGGAGATAGCTGTAGTGTATTTGTGTCTCATCTCCTGCAGATCTCAGCAGCCGCTCAGAAGATGCTGTACGGCAATATGCACAGCACAAACCACACTGCTTTTTTTTCTTTTATTTATTGGTGATGATGACGATGTTGCTATGGAGGTCCGTTTAGGTATGGGAGTACGTGACAAGGTTAAACTATACGTTCACTTTGATAATGGCATCCCCGCTTTATTTCAGATGGGAACACAGGATCAGAATAAAGCGATCCGCACAAAGCGCGCGGAGAAAAGATTCCTCTTGTTATTTCCAGCGACAGGCGGGGCAACTCGGCTGGGGGAGTCTGGAAGAGTTGTCCACTCTACAGGTTCCGTTATTCTTGCAGAAACATTCTGCGTATGGCTGAATCTTTTCTCTGAGGATAACTGAAGTGTGTGTGACCATTTTTGAGTCAGCAAACAAAATAAAAGGCTCAGATGTTACTGGGATTAGGACCGCGGGATAGTAAAAAAAAAAATAAATAAAATAAAACGGAACGCAGGATAGAAAAAAAAAGTTTCAACTGTGGCTTTGCAGAGCAGTGCACAAACAGCCCATGGAATTCAACCAGCACGGGATGATTTATACCTGGTAAAGCAATGGCCTCAGCAGTAGACAGTGAGTCAGAGACGATGTGAAAATGTAGGAGGATGTGAGACTGATAAATCATGTCAAGTGCCACAGGAAGAGCGGAGAGTCTGGCTGTGTGGACGAATGTGGAGGGAGATGCTTTGCTCACTGCAAGTTGGCGGCAGACTGACAGAATGCAGCAGACAATGATCTATCAGGAAACGTGTCGCGGACAAAGGGGAAGGACTGGCAAATCAAACAGAAACGATTGGTAGGCAAGAGAAATACCGACAAATCAAATATAGTCCGTTATTCTGAAGAACTTTTCTTTCTTTCTTTCTTTCCTTCTTCTTTTTTCAGAAGTCAACTACTCCAAAGCACGTTTCTGGAAATCAATTACCACGCAGCATGTTTCTGAGAAATCCGTAACTCCGAAGTCTGTTTCTCTGGATTCCGCTACTTCCAAGCACATTGCTGAGAAGCACATTAATCCCCAGTCTCATTGGCTACAGCACGTTTCTCAGAGTCGTACGTGTTGTGAGTACCCCCCCCCCCCCTCTCCCCCTCCCCCCCTCTTCTCTGACTCACCTATCTGTCAAGTCCCCTTACTTCAAACAACGCGTCTTCCAAATGTTTTCCTCAACTGCGGGGTGGGGTGGGGGGTGGAGGGTGCGGGGCTAGGCGGAGGGTCTGTTTTTGTTTGGCTCTGTTTTTGAAGTCGGATTCCCGAATCACATTTTCCGAAACATTGTCTCCATGCATTCACGTCACGTCTGTCACAATCGATGAGGAAGAGGATAGGAACTCCCTCCATCTCATCTTTCTCTCTCTCTCTTCCTCTCTGCCCGTTCTCCATGCATGCGTGCGTGTGCGTGTGCGAGTGTGTGTGTGTGTGTGTGTGTGTGTGTGTGTGTGTGTGCGCGTATGTGTGTGTGAGCTCGTGCGCGTGCGGGCGCGTATGTGAGTGCGTGCGAGCGTGCATGCATGTGATTTGTTGTTGGTGTTGGTGATGTGGTTGTGGGATGAGAGGGAAGGGAGGCGAGGGAATGGGGATTTGCAGAGGGCAGATTGTGTCATGTTCCGCTAATGCACCATTGATCCCTCACTCCTTTTGCTGGCTGTGAGCAAGTGCATCAGGCAGGGGAAGGAAAGTCCTCTCTTTGGGGCTCTCTATCTCTGTCTCTCACTCTGTGTCTCTGTCTGTCTGTCTCTCGTACGGTCGCTTTCTGTTTGTCTGTCTGTCTGTCTGTCTCTCTCTCCCTACACACACACACACACACACAGTACCGGGGTGAACATTTCAGGCGGGAACTCCTGTACCGAGGTCCCCTGAAGCAGGCAAATACCGAGTTTTGCCGTCTGGTAATGAAATGCCCGTGGGAGAAAAAAAAAATGAGGGGGTGGGGTGCGAGGGCGGGGGGTGTTCAGCTTGGTTAGTGTTCAGTGTCATTTCCCTGTCCTCCTGTCCTCTTACCGCCCCAACCTGTCAACCCCTACGGTTTCCCCGCTCCACGCAACCCGCAAAAGTGTCCATTATTTTATTTCTTGCTAATTACAGCACCACCGCTCGGCTCTTCTTCAACTATTTTTAACTGCCGCAAAATGGAACAGGACAGGCAGGCAAGAGAGAGATGGAGAGAGAGGGAGAGAGAAAGAGAGAGATGGGGAGATATGGAGACACACAGAGAGGGAGAGAGACAGATACAGACAGACAAACAGACAGACAGACAAACAGAGACAGACAGACATAGAGAAATGCAGGGACGGAAAGAGATAGAATGATAGAGAAAGAGAGGGAGAGAGACAGACAGACAGGCAGACAGACAGACAGAGACAGACACACATAGAGAAATGCAGGGACGGAAAGAGATAGAATGATAGAGAAAGAAATAGATAGAGGAAAGGACAGGAAAGACAGTGGGGTGAGAAAGATTAAGGGAGTGAAAGGGAGAGACAGGGAAAGATATGGAGACAGAGAGAAACAAAGAGAGAGACAGAGACAGACATAGAGACAGACAGACAGAGATAGAGAGAGACAGAGAGAGAGAGAGAGACAGAGAGTAAAATGAAAATGTAAACAAACAGGAACACTACAGCTTTGTTGAGGGGGGGGGGGGCACGGGTTGGGGGGAGGGGTAAGGGGGTTGAAGGGTCACGTGGGTGAAGCAAAGAGCACTGCTCATGCACGAGCACAGCACGCTGTCTCATGTTCTGGTGACTCATCCGCCAGAGAGAAAGACTGAGAGGGAGAGGTGGGGTGGGGAGAAAGAGAAAGAGACAGACAGACAGACAGAGAGACAGAGGCAAAGAGACACATAGAAATAGATGACTATAACGATAACGATAACTATCTTTTATTTAGATAAAGGCCAAAGCCCCTTACTGATGGGGGTCACACGAGGAAATAAAGAAAATGACATGACACAATAAACAGATATCACGAGTCAACCAACAAAAGCCGAGAGAGAGAGTGAGAGACAGACAGACAGACAGACAGACGGACAGACAGACAAA
>JAAQRG010300395.1:0-12351 GCA_011634625.1 Babylonia areolata
GCATAGCAATTAGCGATGATGGTTATTTTGTTGTCATGCCTGACTCTAATTAGTAGTATTCTCTCTGCTGCATGAATTAATTCTGCCTGAATCTGCTTAAGTTTGGAAATGAGGATAATGAGTCCATTGCTTCTGTTAGTTCCTGCACTATAGAATATGCTTCCCGACCATTGTCTATCGATTTCGTGCATCACATCATCTGTAACGTATGTCTCCTGCAAACATGCAATGTCTAACTTTTGTTTTCTGAGGAAGTCAAATACAACTTTTCTTTTTAGCTTATTTCTCAGACCCCGCACATTTAAAGTACCAATACATATATCGTGGTTCATAACTGGTATGAGGATAGCATTTCTTCAAAATTCTGTAGCAGATAACCAAAATCATTAATCATAAATCACAAGTCCATAAAACGAAGCCAAGGGTCATGAGGGAAAGGTCAGACCGGTGGGGAGAGAACACGTGCCAGGTGTCGGCCCCCTCCTGCATGCTGTCTGCTTTCTCTTCCTCTCCTCTTGCGTTGTCCGGGGCCACTACAGTCGGGCGTTTGCTGTCCGGCACTGGCGTTGTGGGAGATTCACTCCTCTCCCTTTTTTCTTTTCTTCCAGCAAGGCTCGTTGTTGCGGTGTGTGCGCGCGCCGGCTTCACGGGACTGGCTGCTTTCTGGCCCTGCGTGTTGCTTGCATCACCTCTTCCACACACTGGCACTTGCTCGCCTGGCAGTGTCAGTGCTGGTTGACTGCTGCCCTGTGGCTCGCATGCTGCTGGTGTTTCAACTTCTTCCCGAACTTCTTCTTCCTCGGCATTGAGGGGCACCGAAGAGGGGCAGTCCATTATTTTATGCCCCTGCTGCAGGCAACCTTTGCAAACCACCTCCCCTTCACAGTTAGCTGCCACATGTCCCTCCTGCAGGCATTTGTTACACTGTTTTGGTTTTTGCTTTTGTTCTTTATGATAAATGTCTGCAGTGAATACACCGATTTTCATGACTGGCCTCAGTGGTGTGACTGGTACCGTGATGTACACGAAACGGCGGCCAGTTTCAAATTGGGTCAGTCGCCCGTCGGGGTTTCTTGCCAGCTCATTTCTGAGAGATGACCGTAGCTCTACCCCTATCTTTTTTAGAGCTGTTTCTATTAGTTCGTTATTGATACCAAGCGGGATGTTATTCTCCCACAGCTTTGTTGTGGGTTTTTCATCCCCCTGGTCCTTGTTAACAAAAGGATTCCTATCCAGGAGAGACACTCGTGCTCCCCTAAACAGGAACCCTTCCAGTAACAAATGGTCTCTTACTTCTTCATTTCGCGGATATATCCGCCACAGACCGCGAATCCGCTGCGCCCCCCGAATTGTTTCTCGACCGCACGCAGCCTCCGCGGCAACACAAATGTCATACACTGTAGGTAGCGTCTCGTATGTAGGGAGTGCCCTGGTAGTAATGTATACTGGTTCCACGGCCGGCGGGGCTGGCGTAGGCGCCGCCATTGTGGCTCCAACACTGGAAACTGCTTTCTCGTGGTCTTTTTCGCTCGTTCCACACACAGATGTCGGCGAAAGGAGCACAGTATAAACACACAGTGTACTAATTCGCTTTTCTCACTTACAAACCTGGAGCTAAATCCTTCGACATATCGAAGCCACTATGTTTTTGCAAAAAAAAGCACAGAGCACAGAAGAGCGTGGCCTGCCGACATCGGAGGCCAAACCGGAAGTCCAAATAATTACTTCTTCAGTGTTCATGGTTGTTAATCCCACATTCACTGGGATATACGAGTGGGCTTTTACATGCTTGA
The DNA here is from genome assembly GCA_011634625.1 of Babylonia areolata. NCBI lineage: Eukaryota > Metazoa > Mollusca > Gastropoda > Neogastropoda > Buccinidae > Babylonia > Babylonia areolata. The sequence continues at coordinate 1,794 of JAAQRG010300395.1, forward strand.
CTGTTTTTCCCCTGCCATGTAGGCAGCCATATTCTGTTTTCGAGTGTGTGCATGGTGTTCTTTCCATACCCCTACCCTGAGCAAAATTTCATACATACTGGATTTTTTACACTGTTCTTTTTTTAAACCTTCTAGACCATCCTAATTAATGTTCTTTCATTAATTTATTATCTTTTGGTTTGGCTCTTATTACAATTGTTGTTACTGATTTTTTAAATATATTTTTTTAATTACACATACTGAACTGTGACCCAACTAGTGCAGACTCCGGCAGGGGTCTGACATTCCTGTCCTGTGTAAACTACTACCCTCCTATGCGGAGAAAACGAAAGTAGCTACAGCTGATAACCTCCCGGAAGTAGGTAACCTCCCCTTTGCCCCCCTGACTAGTGCCCTCTTTTTCTGGCAGCCATCTTGACTCATGTTCCTGTGCTCTTCATACTGCTAAGTTTTTTTTTTCGTATTTTCTGTCTGTCTGTCGATTCTCTGGCATTCTTGTTTTTTTTGTCAAATTATGTCTTCAACCAGGTCACATAATTATATGGCTTGATTGGGCAGTCGGGCTAATTGTTTTTTTTTTTATATTGCATGTGGTCTATTCAAAGACCATGCATTATGATGTAAATTTTCATTGTGTTCTTTTTTGTTCGTAGGTTGCAGCTCCTACATTCACTGGTATGTACAGTGGGCTTTCATCTATATGTGATTACCATTTTCACCCTGCTATGCAGGCAGCCATACTCCATTTACGGGGGTTATTTTCCCGGATCCATCTGCTCATTTTGTTTCTCCTGAAACTCGCTTTTCGTCTTTGTTTGTCTGTGGCAGAATGATTAAGACGCTCATCTGCCAATATTGTGTTCGTAAGGATCTAGCTTCCTGCTCCCGACCTCTCTCCTCAAGTTTGACTGGAAAATCGACGGGCGCAATAGCCGAGTGGTTAAAGCGTTGGACTTTCAATCTGAGGGTCCCGGGTTTGAATCTCGGTAACGGCGCCTGGTGGGTAAAGGGTGGAGATTTTTCTGATCTCCCAGGTCAACATATGTGCAGACCTGCTAGTGCCTGAACCCCTTTCGTGTGTATACGCAAGCAGATCAAATACGCACATTAAAGATCCTGTAATCCATGTCAGCGTTCGGTGGGTTATGGAAACAAGAACATACCCAGCATGCACACCCCCGAAAGCAGAGTATGACTGCCTACATGGCAGGGTAAAAACGGTCATGCACGTTAAAGCCCACTCGTGTACATGCAAGTGGACGTGGGAGTTGCAGCCCACGAACGCAGAAGAGAAGAAGACTGGAAAATCAAACTAAGGGTCTAGTCATTTGGATGAGACAAAAAACTGAGATCCCATGTGCAGCACGCACTTGGTGCACGGAAAAAGAACCCATGGCAACAAAAGCGTTGTCCTCTGGCAAAAAATTTGTCGAAGAAATCCACTCTGATAGGTACGCAAATAGATATGCATGCACTCAAGGCCTGACTGAGCGTGTTGAGTCATGCTGCTGGTCAGGCATCTGTCTGGCAGATGTGGTGTAGCGTACATGGATTTGCCTGAACATAGCGACACCTCCTTGAGAAACTGAAAATGGAAAACGGAAACTGCCTGTGTCTGTCACGTTTTTGGGTGGTTCTTTCTTTTCTCCTCTGTTCTCCCCAGACCCCTTTTTATTTGTCCTTTGAGATGTCACACTGTATGTTCCGCACTATGTATTTTTCAATTGGTCATTATAAGAATATTTTTTTAAAAGACGTTTTCCCTTAACGGCTGCCAGCGCCCACCCACTTCATGCGGGTGCCCCCTTTGTGCTGATGACCACGTTTCCCAATAGGGAGCTCACCGACGAGACACAGACGCTGGAACAAGCTGACCTGTGCAACGCTGTTATCGTGCAGCAGTTGAAATGACGGCCTTTTGGCTGGCTGGCCTGATTAGTCGTAACGGATGATACAGGAATGGATTGATTTCATTTGATGTGTGTGAGAAGAGGCTTGGATAGGGGTACGAGCGTGCCGGTTGATATGGAAACATTTTGATTTAATTTGTCTGTGTCGGAAGAGTCTCAGCTGGGGGTTCAGGTAAAGGGGAAAGCAGGGTTGGGACGAGGGGGGTAAGGGTTGTGAGTGGAGGTATGGATGTGGCAAGAGTTTACATCTCTGGGCATTTTTTTTTTTTTTTTGTGTATGAATGCTTACAATGTGTATTTAGTATTCTACATCTTTGGGCGTCTGTTTTCTGTGTATGGATTCTTACAATGTGTTAAAATTGAGTATTATGCATCTTTGGGCATTTGTTTTCTGTGTATGAATGCTTACAATGTGTATGTAGTATTATACATATTTGGGTGTTTGTTTTTTGTGTATGGATTCTTACAATGTGTTAAAATTTAGTATTATGCATCTTAGGGCGTTTGTTTTTGTGTATGAATGCTTACAATGTGTATTTAGTATTATACGTCTTTGTGTGTCTGTGTTTTGTGTATGAATGCTTACAATGTGTATTTAGTATTATACGTCTTTGAGTATTTGTTTCTTGTGTATGAATGCTTACAGTATTTAGTATAAAACATCTTTGGGCATTTGTGTTTTGTGTATGAATGCTTACAGTGTGTTTAGTATTATACATCTTTGGGTGTTTGTTTTTTGTATATGAATGCTTACAGTGTGTATTTAGTATTATACATCTTTGGGCTTTTGTTTTTTGTGTATGAATGCTAACAAAGTATGTTTAGTATTATACGTCTTTGGGAGTTTGTTTTTTTGTGTATGAATGCTTACAGTGTGTATTTAGTATTATACATCTTTGGGTGTTTGTTTTTTGTGTATGAATGCTTACAATGTATATTTAGTATTATACATCTTTGGGCGTTTGTTTTTTTGTGTATGAATGCTTACAGTGTGTATTTAGTATTATACATCTTTGGGTGTTTTTTGTGTATGAATGTTAACAATGTGTATTTAGTATTATACGTCTTTGGGTGTTTTTTGTGTATGAATGCTTACAGTGTGTATTTAGTATTATACGTCTTTGGGTGTTTGTTTTTTGTGTATGAGTGCTTACAATGTGTATTTATTATAATAAATTATTATCGACATATATTTTTCGTCAAAGGTGATCTCTGAGAAGCTTTGGTTTCTTTCTTTTTTTGTGTTTGATTTGTTGACATAGACATCTACATATATATGCACAGAGCCTTATCTGATTCATTTGATATCATATACACATTAAAAACCGAGATTATTTTTTTTCTTTTCTTCATCTACAGTTCAAACCAAAAAAAATGGTGCTTTGCTTTTTTTTTTTTTTTTTTTTAATGTCAGAATTGATTACTGCTTTTCCTGTGGAGGGGATCGATGTAGAGGGAGGGTTGTCATGGAGATGGGCGTAAAGAGATGGCAGGTGTTTGACGATGTGATTTATTGTAAAGGAAGTCCATTGTTTATGGAATACAGTTGTGATGCCACACATGGGGGAGAATCATTTTGCTCTGTCACGCGATCTAGAAGTAGTGTTCTTTTGTTTTTATTTGTCAACTGATGATCTCATGGTGTGTTTTTTTGTGATTGATAAAGGAATGTTTTCGGTATGGTTTGATTATATTTTTCTGTGTTACTCTTGTTGGTATTTAAACAAATCCTTTTCTTCTCTTGTTTTTTTTGTTTTTGTTTATTGCTGCTGTTAATTCTGTATTCAGTGTATATATGTGTGTGTGTGTGTGTGTGTTGTTTTGTGGTGAAGTTGACGTCAGTTCTCACACAAGATTTGAGTGCTTTTTTTTTGTGTGTGTGGAAAAAGACAATTCTCAAAATGAAGATGAAGCCGAGGTATATTTATTGATCATGGTTATTTCGCCCAACACTTCCATCCTCTTAAATGTTGGTGGGATTGTTGGTTTATATAGTTTGGTCATGTATTGTGTATGTGTTTTGTGTGTGTATGTGGTTTTGTGTTTGATTTTGTGCATGTTTATGAGTGTCGTATGTGTGTGTATGTGTTATATGTGAGTCTCGAGTGCGTGTACGTGGGTGTGTATGTTTGTGTGTGTGTTTAGATGAGTGGTGGTGGGTTTTTTTGTGTGTGTGTGTGAGGAGTGCTTCCACTGAAGTGTTATTTCAAGATATGTATCCTTAAGAGACCCCCGAAAACGGAGTATGGCTGCCTACATGGCAGGGTATAAACAGTCATGCACGTTAAAGCCCACTTGTGTACGTATGAGTGAACGTGGGAGTTGCAGCCCACAAACAAAGAAGAAGAATCCATAAGAATATTATTTTGTGTTGTCTTGTTACGACTGTCAGGTTTTGTTGCATCGTCTGCCATATCGTTATGTTTGGAACCAGTGTTTGTTTTACATTTTCTTGGACTTTCCTTCCCCATTGTCTTAACTGTTCTGAGAATGAATGTATGAATTAAAGATGGTTTTCTGTTAACCAGGAGTTCCTTCTGTGTATGTGTTTATGTGCTTGTGCGTATAAAGAGTGCACGAGTATATTCTGAGTGTGAGCCGACAGTGGTTAGAGGAGAGGGTGTGTGTGTGTGTGTGTATGTGTGTTTGTAGCAGCTATTGATCTTGTTTTCATTTTTTAACTGTTTACATTGCATTATTTGTAAAGTAACACCTTAATCATCAACTCTCTCTCACTGCTTATCAAAATATAGACAACAGAACATCACTAGTTTTGTGGGGGAAAAGAAAACGAGGATGGAACAAACAAACAAACAAAAAAAAAATCATTTCTCTTCTTCTCCCAAAGAAACACGCTGAAACACCACTATTTTCAGAATACCCTTTCATCCTGGTTTCTATCGTATTCACTGTAATTCAGAGTTAATCTTGTTCAACAATAACAGAGCATGTGATACATTCAATATACATATATATTTATATTTACACACCATACATATACCTCACAAATTGAAACATCATTCAGGCTTGCAAGAGGAAACAAACAAATACATAATATCACTGAGACATCGCAAGAGAAAAGTTTTCAGCCAAACATCCATCCACAGTATCTCGCACACTATAGAGGAACAGAATAACAAAAAAACAGCTCAGAACACACAGAGAATATCCCATGCACCATATCCCAAAGCTGACACAAATATTATCAATTCTCATTCTACAAAAGGGGTGGGGGTGTAGGCAGATTGCATTTGCACAAATTTCAAACCAAAGGCCAGACAATTTACTGCTGATGATAGCTATTTCCTTCATGGATGAATCGCAGGGGGGCCTGCAGTCCACCTGGAGATAATGTCAGATCGCCAGAAGGCCACACACTAGAGGAGACCCTGAACTGCTTGAGAGTCTGTTGGCTATTGGTGGTGCTCCTGGGAAAATATTACCAATAACAAACATGATAAATAAACAGAGTAAATGAGTAAGTAAACCAAGGGCAGGGTTGACATATGAAATATTTTACAAAAAAGAAAAAAAGATCTAGCTACTTGCAAAATATCATAGTTTGAAGAAAAAAAAAAAAAAAAAGCAAAAGAAAAGATTTGCTTTGCTTCTTGTTTATTTTAAAGTAAAGTTATTCTAGAAATGTAATAAAGGTCTTTACATGAACTTAAGGCATACCATACAAGGAAAAATTAAGACGTCTTCAGCGACTTTATCACATGACCCAGAAAACCGTACATAATTTTAACTTGTTTTCCAGACAAACCAAACATCCAAATATGATAAAACATAAACAACCGAGAACACAGCAAATGACCTTTGCTTGTGCATGCTCATGGTTTAACACTCCAAGGCTGTTATGAATCCTGTTACCCAAATAAGATATCCTGACGAGCTTAACAGATAAATAAATAAATGAATAAAAGCTTAAAAATCCCACTGCCCTTTCACCGTCATCAGGAGCAGTGAATTCATATCCACTCTGTCTAGCATTGCTCTGCATAAGGCGGTGGGGCCCAATGATCACCTTCTGCCGTTTTAACCTTCCCAAACCAAAATCAGGTACCCATTCACACTTGCGTGAATTGAGGGAAATCTGGGACAAAGAGCCTTTCCCCACGGATACTGCACCAACTGAAAATCGGCGGCTCGAACCCCAATCACAGGTGAACATGGTCTAACGGCTAATTCTGCTACAGCATCTCCTTTGAGCTAAAAATCCGTATGTTGTAAGACCTGAAAATAAGCACACTACACAAACACGCACACCTGTTTTCCCTTCATCAATTTCCCTTGGGTCAACAGACAACTGTTTTAGAGTCACCAACAAACTCTGTAAACAAAAAAAAACATCAAAGTTTTGCAGAAACAAAATGCAAACTGCTTAACTTTCTTTGCGGTTCTTTTGTGGACAATTCTGTGTGTGTGTGTGTGCGTGTGAGTGCATGCATGTGCATGCATATACACACAAGTTTGTGAGTGCCTCCGAGGGTATGTCTGTGCATCTGTCATATGCACACACGTACCCTCAATTCTGCAGGCACTGAATAAAAAAAATAATTTGTATTTTTCTCCCATTCTCAATCAACAGAAGAGGAATCTTTATATTTCATACCCTGTTCTCTTTTTTCACTCAATTCCTTCGATACAATCCTAGTTCACAGAGCAAAATCACACACACACACAGAGTTCCTAATCCAATCACCAGGCAAGCACTTCAGCAGTGAGAGCAGAACCCACCCCGTACTGGCCAGTTCAATCACATTGCACTAACGTCAACACCAAAACCAACACATCTTGAACCACTCTGCTGAATGGATCACGCTCAGAGAGAGAGAGAGAGAGAAAAAAAAGAGAAACAAAAACTCTCAGCAGCAAAAAGTAACAACGTCCAAAGAGAAACAATGTAGGAAAACAGAAAAAAAACAAAGATAGAAATCCGTTTCCAACAATTACAGACAAATAATTTCCAATCGCGATTACTAAAGATGTTTTGGACAGATGTCCAACATCCAGCACACAGAGGAACGGATAAAAAAGAATGAAATTCACTCACCATTAACAAAACAAACAACAACTAAAGCATTTAAGCAGAGTCAGCTTTGGTACAGAGACAAAAAACAACCCCCCACCCCCACCCCCCCCGAAAAAAAAACAACAACAATGTATGCTTTTTCTTGTACCATTTATATGAATATTTTCTCTTCCATTATTATAATCGTTCTCTCATTTTTGAGAAAAAAAAAATTGGCTGCTTACAAAGATATGTCGCATGACATGGACAGGGGTGAAGGAGGGGGAGTAAATAGGAGATAATCTTCATTTTGCTTCTGTAGAATATACATATATATATCTATATATATATATATATATATATATATATACATATATATGTGTGTGTGGGTGGGTGTGTGTGTGTGTGTGTTAATGCTGATATATTAAAACAAAACAAAAATGTTTAAAACGACAAAAAAGGAAAAATATTATTTATTTTGAATATTTTTTCATAAAAAAGTGACTTGTATACTGACAATGCAGTGTCCCTGCTCAAGAACAAATACTGTGGACATTTGTGAGATATTTTGATATGAAAAACAACAATTACTCCATTCTGAACCGCACCACCTTATTTTGTAAATAAACCATAGGAAGTCTGGTAAAAAGTAACAGAACCTAAGCTCAAACAGTTTTGATTTCTTTTTAACAATGTGTTTCAAGTATATACTACTTGGGTGATTCTGCATTTTAACTGATAAAGAAAATATCTTCTAGTGATTTCACAAAGGAAATATATTCATTAAAATGTACTGATTTTTCAAAGGAAATATCTTCAATTAGACTTACTGATATTACATAGAAATTTAAACTTGTTGATTTTGAAAATATCTTCATATAACTTACTGATCTTACACAGAAATTTAAACTTGTTGATTTTATAATGGAAATATCTTCATTTAACCCTTTCCGGACGAAGGAATGCTCACGCATTCCTACACAAAACGTATTCGGTTTCGGACGAAGGAATGGAATAGCATTCTTCGAAAGTAAAATTCCATCATGCGCTGTACACGTGATTTTGTGATTAGCCAAGCAGAGTGCGCTATTCTGGGTCACTCCACAATCGAATGGTATGATTGGTCAGCCTGGGATGTGTGGCCCGTCTCGCACACACGCTGACAAAGTCACTGACCTGTCGTCTGCTCGCGTGCCAGCCTGTTAGCAAAGCGGGCTCTTCTCAGAATGTTGTGAAGCGAACAAGGCAGTGACGGCAACGTTTTAGGGTTGCCGAAGTACTTGAAATGCTACAAACTGAAGGGTCAGACATTGAAGAGGTGGATGATGACGAAAAAGCGAATTTAATGCAGAAAGCGAGCATGGGTATGGTGATTCGGGGTGAAAAATTGGCAGTATTTTCTACATATGGCAAAATTGTAAAAATATGATGAGAAATTTGATTTTTTTTATATGTAATAGCTCAACACGTAATAAACCAGTTCTGAAAGTTTCATTTTCTTACACAGTATTTTGTATTTTTTGTAATTTTGTTCCAAACCCTTACAAATGGGCCGTCTGTGGGGAAAAGCAAGGGAGAAAACTTGTCGTCCCGAGTGAGTTAAACGTTTTGACATCACAAACCATGAAACCTGCCGCTCTCTTGGAAATAAGGTAACAAATGTTATTGTTGTAATTTGTTGTTGTTTCTTAAAATCAAACTTTCTTATACATCTATATTATCCTAACTTAAACATCTACCTCTTTCGCATGATTATCATTCTATCATCAATCATGCAACAGTGAAAACATTTTGGTTGTTTTTAGCAAGGACGTGCCCCGAAGAACCGAGGGAAATCCTAATACTGAGATTTACCATAGACACTTAAAGACATACAGGCAAGTGAACCAGAGCGACAATTAATGTACTTCTAGACCCAACTTGCTAGCAATCACCAAAAATAATAAATAATAATAATAATGATATTTATGTAGCACTGAATCTTGTGCAGACAAATCAAAGCGCTTTCACACCAGTCATTCACACGCATGCATAACTCTAAAACTGGAGAAACTGAAGACAAGGACGAGGCAGGGAAGGGAGGCTATCTTGGGAAGAGGTGGGTTTTATGGCCAGACTTGAAAGAGCTGAGTGCGGAGGCCTGATGAAGTGAAAGAGGAAGTTCATTCCAATAGTAAGGTCCCGAGACAGAGAAAGAACGGCGGCCAACAGCGGAGTGTTTGAATCTGGGTATACATAAACAGAGTGGATCCGAAGCCGATTGTAGAGAGCGAGATGGAGTGTAATGGTGAAGGCAGCCACAAAGATAGGAAGGGGCAGAACTGTGAATACATTTATTAAATAGAGTGCTGATCTTGTACTGTATTCTGTGTGAGACGGGGAGCCAATGGAGATGTTGCAAAAGAGGAGTGATGTCCTCAGAACTTTTCTTTCGGAGGACGAGTCGGGCAGCAGCAGAGTTTTGTACGCGCTGAACCAAAGCATCTTAACACCGACATACAACCACAACAAAAACTGACCGAAGATGCGAGCATCAAGGAATGAAAGACAGAGATTCAACCCTAACTGATGTAAGAAGCTGAAAACTGACAATAATATTTCTTGATTTCTCGTCATTTAATTCATGTACTCAAACTGCAGGCAGAAAGTTATCAGAACTATATGTGGCACTTCACTGCAGCAAAAAATTATCCCTGTGGGAAGCAGCCTGAATTATAAACAGAGAAATCTGTTGTGACAAAACAGAAATACAATACAATATGGCTGGCCTGAACAGTCACACTCAATGCTGTGTCAATCGCCCAGAGTGTAACTCCACAGTTTTGCAAGACTGACATATGCTCATCAATATCACAAAATTTGCAACTTTTTTTTTTCTGCAACTAGAAGTAACAGAGACAAGGACTTCTGACACACAACCGACAGTATCAGTATCACTATCAGTAGCTCAAGGAGGCGTCACTGCGTTCGGTCAAATCCATATACGCTACACCACATCTGCCAAGCAGATGCCTGACCAGCAGTGTAACCCAACGAGCTTAGTCAGGCCTTGAGAAAAAAATAATAAAATAAAATAAAATAAAATTAAATTAAATTAAAAAGTAAAAATACCAACAACCGACAGACCTGGCAAAATCTGATCAACATTCTTCTTTGGGGAAGAGGAGAAGAAGGAGAAGACGAAAATAATCTTACACTGATCTTTTTCAAGCATACCTCTGACGTGACATGCAGACGTGGATGATATACGATACCCTCCCTCATTTTCCACACACCAAATCAACTCTCAAACCTCTTTCTCAAATACCTGAGTGAAACAAGAAACAGTCCAGGCATGGAAAACAAAACAAAATGAAAAAAAAAACCACCCCAAAAACACAACACACCCCACCCAAGCCCATCCCTAATAAAAAAGAACTAAAGTATTAAACAAAATTAAAGCAAAGACGCCACGAAACAAACACTGAATTTCATCACTACCAGCACCAAACCATGCCCTTCTTAAATCATTCTGTGTAAAAAAATTAAATAAATAAAAATTAAAAAAGAATTAACCCCCCGTCACCGTCACCGACACCGATCCCACAGAGTCCAAATCCTTTGGGGCGCCTTCGAAGCTTTGTCAACCACCTTT